>JAADJG010000777.1:0-14196 GCA_012932025.1 Fusarium austroafricanum | reverse complement strand
GGGGGCGCGGAGATAAGGCTAAGAGAGAGGGGGGGGAAGGGGGGCTCAGGTTCTAGACGCGCGTCTGATGCCTGTTTCTCGTGTACGGACTCCGATCCAAATCGGGCATGCTTGAGCTTATGGATGGGGGCCAAGTACTTACCTGCTTTCCCCGTCTCTCCCCCAAGGGGACTTTCATTTGATCCCCAAACTGCCCCAACTCTATCTACTCCATATTTAACTCATCCCACCGACTATAACTATAACTATAACTAAAGTCAAGTCAACCTATTCTTGGCACAATGGCTATGTCGGGCTGCGCCAACGACAACTCCTTTGGCCCTGTTGTGAAGGGTTGTCGTGGTGACTTTGACTTCACCTTGCGCTTTCAGCGAATCATCTTCGATATCGTTCCGGCGGCTATCTTTATCGTCATAGCACTCATTCGCGTGGTATATCTAGCCTTCAAACCCCGAATCGTGGGCGGCAAAATCCAGCAGTTTACCAAACTCGTATGAAGTCCCCTCCCTGCCATTTTAATCTCCTTGCTGATTGGCGGAATATTTAGTTCTTCATCTCGGTAACCACGGCTCTCCAGCTTGTCCTTCTCATCTTATCCACAACATCCAAAAATGAAAGCATGGATGTATATGCCAAGGCGGCTTCCACGTTGGGATTCGTCGAATGGCTGCTTATACTGGCTCTCTCTTCCGGAGAACACTCCAGAGCAGCAAGGCCATCCTCCATCTTGACCTCGTACTTGTTGCTCCGTATCTTGTTTGGTGTAGCTCAGACCCGTTCCTACTGGCTCATGGGAAGTTCTTTTCGGGTCAAGGGATACACTGAAACCTTCACAGCCACGCTCCCTCTCAAGGCCATCGTCCTACTACTTGAGCTGCAGAGCAAAGCGCGGTGGATGAGATGGACAAAGGAGGATCATAGCCCTGAAGAAACGAGCAGTCTGTTCAACCTCGGCGTTTACTGGTGGCTCGTCAACATCTTCCTCAATGGATTCAAGAAAACTTTGTCAGTTAAAGAGGATCTGTACCTTCTAGACCAGGAGATGCAGTCAAAGGTCCTCTTAGACAAGCTGATCACCCAACTTGAGAACTCGCCTGACGTTGGAAAGCGATTTCGGCTCGCAAAAGCGCTGGCTAAAGCTCTGGCTGTGCCTTTGCTCTTGCCTGTGGTGCCTCGACTCGCCATGATTGCTTTCCAATATAGCCAACCTTTCTTTATCCATTCGCTCCTTGAATATCTCATACACAAGGATGTGCCCAAGAATCACGGATATGGTCTCATTGGTGCCGGTGCAATCATCTTCGGAGGAATTGCCGTTTCAGATGCCCTCTTCTGGTACTTTCACCAGCGATCTCTGTACATGGCTCGCGGCTGTCTGGCCGCCTACGTCTACAAGTCCACTACGGAGGGGAAGATGACAGATATCGGCGACGCAGCCGCCTTGACTATTATGAGCACCGACGTTGAACGCATCCTCTTTGGTTTCCATGGCCTTCATGACTTCTGGGCCAATATCATCGAGATCGGACTTGGATGTTTCCTTCTCGAACGAGAACTGGGTATCGCCTTTATCTCCCCTATTGTAGTCATCCTGCTCTGCGTTTTGGCCACTGCAATTATTGCCTGGATGATCGGAGAGAGGCAGTCTCGTTGGATGGCCCGGATTGAGAGCCGTGTAGGACTTACTTCCAGCATCATCTCCAACATCAAAAGCCTCCGCATCTCAGGTATCACGGCCCCTGTTCGTGACCTTGTACAAAAGATGCGAGAGCAAGAGCTGCATATCGGCAACCAGTTCCGCTGGCTGCTGATTATGACTGCTACAGTCGCTTATGTCCCGAGCGCCTTGTCTCCTGTTGTCGCGTTTGCCTTCACCAATCAGCAGCTGGATACTCTCAAGATCTTTGTATCCTTCTCATTTATGCTACTACTCACAAACCCGCTGGGCTCGATGTTTCAGTCTGTACCAGCAGTGATTTCTGCTTTTGTGTGCTTGGAACGCATTCAGCATTTCCTCGAAATGGAGCCTCGTGTCGACTTCCGAAAGTCTTCTTCTACAACCTCTCTGCCTCTTGGAGAAGGCGGTCTACTTATTGATGATGAAAAGAAAGAAATGAGTTTCAGTTCGGGCCGAGACCGGGACCAAGCCTCTTCAACTTCAAAACCGTGGATTTCAGTCGTCGACGGTAGCTTTGGGTGGACATCAGACAAGATGACACTCAAAAACATCTCGGTCGACATCGCACGTGGGAAGCTGACACTCATCATCGGCCCAGTGGCATCTGGTAAGTCCACCTTCTGCAAGGCTCTTCTCGGCGAGGTGCCTTTCAGCAGCGGAGATGTCATCATGTCTTCGCCATCGACCCAAGCCGCTATCGGCTACTGCGAGCAGATCCCGTTCCTGAAAAGTGGTTCTATACGAGAAAATATCATCTGGCACTCTGTTTATAGTCAGGAGAGATATGAAGAGGTCCTGGACGCATGTTTGCTCCGAACCGACCTTGACATGCTACCCGAAGGAGACGCAACAACCATTGGCAGCAACGGCATCATGCTGAGTGGTGGCCAAAAGCAACGCGTATCGCTAGCCAGGGCCCTGTACCTTGAAACTGATTTTCTTCTCATCGATGATATCTTGAGCGGATTGGACAACTCTACAGGAACCGAAGTCTTTCGACGTGTCTTTGGTCCCGATGGGCTCATGCGTCGCCGCGGTGCAACAGCCATCTTGTGCACGCACGCCGTGCGTTATCTACCGCTGGCGGACTATATTATTGCCCTTGAGGCCGATGGCACAGTCAACGAACAAGGCACCTTCGAAAAGCTCTTGCAGTCTGGAAAGTACGTTCAAAGCCTCGGTGTATCTAAGACCGACGGCGGCTTCGGAACGGGAGACACTACTCCGGTCGAGGAGGAGATTGTTGCAGCTATGATGCCTATGGCCGCTCGCCCCATGGCCCCCATCACTGACCTCGAGACCGAGGCGCGGGCAACAGGCGACGCCAAGGTCTATCGCCACTACTTCCGCAGCGTCAATGGCTGGGCTTCTCTCACTTGTTTGCTGAGCGGTATCTTCTACGCCGTCGGTCGGAACTTTCCCTCTATTTGGATGGGTATTTGGGCATCTGACTCACTCGATACGACCCAGTCATTCTACATCGGAATCATGGGCTTGTTCAGGGGTCTTCAGATTGTCGCTCTTTTTCTTTGCGCCACTGCTGTAGTCATTTTCATGACTACGCAGTCTGGAGGCCATCTCCACCGTGCCATACTTGATACGCTTGTGAACGCACCTCTCCGTTTCTTCACCACCACCGATTTTGGCGCCGTGACAAACCTCTTTTCCCAGGACATGACGCTTATAGATGGAGAGCTCCCTATATCTCTTCTCAACACAGTGATACAAGGCTTTGACGTCTTTACTATGGCAGTGGTCGTCGCCGTCGGCACACCATGGTTGGCGATTGCTTACCCGTTTGTGTTCGCCCTCATCTATATGTTGCAGATGTTTTACCTCAGAACCTCTAGGCAGCTACGTCTATTGGATCTTGAGGCTAAGAGTCCCCTATAGTAAGTCCTTTCTGATATTTGATAACTGCGACGAACATCTTTCGTTCTAACACTATAACAAAGTGCCCACTATCTTGATACTATCAGGGGTATTGCCACCATCCGCGCCTTCAGATTGAGAGACCAGGAAATCTTTCATAACCAAGATCTATTGAACACCTCACAACGGCCCGCTTATCTTCTGGCTATGGCCCAACGATTTCTAGCCTTATCCTTAAACCTGATGGTCATGATTCTAGCTGTGGGAGTTGTTACTCTGGCGACACAGCTTAGAACCAACTCAGGCTTTGCTGGCTCCTCACTGGTGACGTTGATGACCTGGGGAGAGGCCATTTCCAGCCTTATCCAGTACTACACGCAGGTAGAAATTTGCATCGGCGCAGTGTCGCGTCTGAAAGCGTTTGCAGAGAATGTGGCTTCGGAGAACTTGGATGGTGAGGACCTCGAGCCACCCGAGGAGTGGCCGACTCAGGGCAACATCGAGATCAGGGGCATCTCGGCTTCATACAAGTGAGTGCTGGTCAGCCAGTCCTTTGGCAGCAAATGCTGACAAACTACATCAAGGAACGAGGATGACACTGCTTCCTTGGAAGACCAGAGCGCATCACGGAACCTCGCATTGGAAGACGTCACCATCTCAGTTAAATCCGGGCAGAAGCTCGCCTTATGTGGCCGAACCGGCAGGTATGTCTCTGAGTCATCTTCTGATTTGAAGAATTAGATCAAATGCTAAAGTATTCCAGCGGAAAATCCTCTATCATCATGCTTCTCCTCCGCCTTCTGGATCCACTGTCCAACCAGTCTGAGAGGGTTGAGATAGATGGCGTACCCTACAACCGCGTAGACCGCTCAACCCTCCGCCGCCGCATCATCGCAGTACCTCAAGACCCTGTCTTTCTACCCGATGGCAGTAGTATCAAGGAAAACCTGGATCCATTCAATTTGGCTTCAGATGTTGAATGTATGGCAGTACTCCAACATGTTGGGCTGACCAAATTCGTCCACGATCATGGCACAATTCACGCAAGTATGGGATCTGATGACCTAAGCACGGGGCAGAAGCAGCTCTTTAGTCTCGGTCGCGCTCTTGTGCGCCGTAGGGTCAAACAGCGTCTCGGTTCAAACACTGGAGGTGTCCTCCTGCTTGATGAAGTAAGCTCTAGCGTGGACCGTGAAACGGACAGTCTTATCCAAGAAATCATCAAGGAAGAGTTCTCTGACTATACCATCGTAATGGTATCCCACAGGCTGAATATGGTGGTGGAATATTTCGACTCTGTGGTAGTCCTCGATCGAGGCCGAGTTGTCGAGACTGGCTCGCCCCAGGAGCTAGCCAAGACTGATGGAAGCTGGTTTAGCGAGCTTTGGGAACTCGAGAAACAACGAGAGGAATAGGATAGTATAGGGCTATCAACATTTTTCAAACTTGGGCTAGAGTAGAGTCTGGAGATATTCTGCCTGAATTCAAACGTTCCTAGGACATGGGACCCGACACCTTTTCAGAATTGCCAAAAACAAGAAGCTGTTAGACATATACATGGCGGCGCTGGTAATAGAACATATTCTTCGAAGTCTGGGAATTGAACTTTCATCCCATCGCAGCTGACCTGACAGAACCTAACGCAACGGCCCTGTGGCGCAGCGGCGTCATTGACTCTGATTTAAGTGACCCAGAACGTACGTATCTGTGATTCTGGTCCCTCAGATTAGTACCATATGGATAATTCATACCCCTGCCTTTACCTCTGTCTGGAGAGTACAGATGCACGCTAATTGGATTCTTGGCAGATACAGAAGGCCTAGCTGTAAGTTAAAGGGATTAACCCGAAAGAAAGGCCAATTAATGCGGGTTGAGATAGTTGTATAATACAAGGCTGGCATCCGATTCAAAGATATACGGGGTTTACGTCAGAATCAACTTAGAATCCTTCGCAACTTGACATACGATACACTATAAAATTGTTACATAACCTATGTAACGACAGACATATTCCAACAGTATAGACACACAAAAATCAAGCTACTAAAACGCAGCCGGCCCTAAGCAACTAAATAACATTTGATCGAATATACTCCAGCCACTGCTTTACAGTCTGGGGTTGCCGGTCAATCCGTAGCATGTCTTGATGAAGCGCCATGAGCTGGGGCTCCTCACCCGAATCATCGAATTTGTAAAACTGCACACTCTTTCCAATACAGAGCGCACCCCACAGCTTGTCGGACTCGGTATGCCCCACAGATGTCATATAACCCATCAACTGGTTTTCAGCATTAAGAAGAGCCTCGTCCGAGTTCGCATATGAAGACCGCTTGAGCTCAAGGATAAGAAAGTTCAACCTCGTGTGATTTTCCAAGCGGGCGACCGCCATATCAATCCTTCCGGTTCGGATATCAGTTTCATGGTTGATTCTGAAGCCGTCATATATGTGGAAGACATCTGCCAGCATAACAAGCCAGGCTTCTCGGACATGGGTTTCCCGGGAGTTTCGAGTGATTTGTGCGACAGAGTAGTCACCATCTGGAATATACCCAGGATCCATGTACTTGAGTCGGAGTTAGAAATCTATAATGGTCTGAAGTATTGCAATGGCATACCGTGTTTTGGACATCTTCTTGGGCTGGAAGGTAAGGGGGGCGTCCTCGGGGCATTGCGAATTGTTCAATGGAATATTCAGAATAAAGTAAAGAATAAGGAAGTACTTTCTGTTGGGACAGCTGGGTTTTCAGATATCGGATGAGTTCTTAAGTCTACTTCCAAAGGTGTATCATCTCGTCAGCTATATATAATGTTTGCAATCGAAAGCTAAGCGCCAGAAAGATTGCTTTATCTCTATTTATTAATTTACATCATACTGCAAAGCGTTTCAAACCAGGTCGGTTGGGCCTTGGACGGGCCAACAGGTGAATTTTACCATAAATAACCACGAAGTGGTTCCTGCAAGGAAGCCATTTGTAGCAACGATGGTCGGAAACGGTCACGCTCGGGTCGGCAGTTGTAGACTTCTCCTCAACTAAATACTAGAGCCGCTGAGCCATTGCTCTCTAAGCGCTTTTGGTCGCGCTAGTCATCTTTTCAAGCCCAGGGGTCTCGGTTTGATCGGATGACTACTACTGAACAATTGGCTCTAAGAAAATAACGCGTTTCAGGAGGCGGGCGGCTACCAGCGAGCGGCTAGCAGGCTGCAGGCATTACAAATGTATCGTATATTGTACATCTCTACAAACCGATACCTCTAGGAGGGAGGATCTATAGCTATGTGGCAAGTACACTACGTTAGAAGATACTTAATAGGTCAGATTATCTTGAAAGATGGGCACAGCCTCGACTTAGCCGCTCATGAGGGAGGGGCCAATGTGAGCTTTTGACGGGCGCTAAGATAAGACCAGGTGGCGTCTAGCACCTTACTGCCTCACAATTCAGGTATCCATCCACAAAATCTCCACTCCCTAACCTGCAGACAACACTCAAACTCCCAGCCTCAAAACAATTTCCACTAAACAAACAACTCAACTCAACAATGAAATTCTGTACCTTGTGCGGAATACCACTTACAAGAGGGCTCAACGAGCCCTGGGCTGAAGACTTTCGAGTAGGTAAGTTTACTATTTATGGTCCCCAACTTGATGATGACCTGACAACCAAAGTCTGGATTGAGGGCAAAGATTGGAACCATGCAACCGTCTCTGGCGTTGGGAGATGGGGTCACTATGATGACGAGGTCCATGGAACTGTCCCAATAGACCCACAAAACTTCCACAGCCAGTCCGAACCGGGTCCAACCATGGATCTGACTTTAACCCCTCTTAGACCAGCAATATTTACACGACCTGACGAGAACTCAACTCCTTGGGGTTATGGCTTTCATCAATCATGCTGGTCCATATTTACTCATGGCTTTGTACCAAATTTAAACAACCTTTTTATAGCCTGTCTTTCTATGCCAACTGGCAAAGATACCCTCCTTGATTGGGGACATGATTATGGAGGGGCCGCTTCACTGAGATATGAACGCGGAATACCCGTACGAAGCAGTCACTTCTCACAGTTGGAAGATACTCCCAAAGTGTTCCGATCCGATCCATACCACATCCCCAGCCTTGTCAATGCTATTGAGGGAGCGGCTCGACTACAGGATGATGTGTTCCTGAGTCACTGGCAGCCCAACGAACAAAGCCTTAAGAGAGATAGTTTCTCTCGCTTAGTTCCGGAAATCCTTCAACTTATCGCTATACTATTGCCGACCTCGGATATCCACTCGCTCCGGCTTGCATCTCCTGCCTTCGCAACCCTCAAGTTACCGGAGGGTTTCTGGGCGTCCCGATTCCAGCCTGGTAATGAATGGGATCACTTGCCTGAAGTTCAGGAACACCCACCCAAGTCATGGAGAGCTTTCTATCTTTCCCTCAAGATCTGGGCCCGTGAGAATCCAAGCATGGCTAATCGCCGGCGAGTCTGGGGATTGGCCAAGGATCTCCAAGCTACACTGAAACAATTGGAGGGTGTGCCTTGCACAGGGTCTCCCTTAGAGACCCGGTTCGAGTCCCTTTCAAATACCTCAGATGGAGATAATGGACATGAAGCTGAAGTGTCATGGCATACCGCCGCGCGCGCCGTCGCTGAACCAGACAAGGACTTTTCGCACGGTTGCAGAGTTCTGAGGGCTCGTGCTTTATTCTTCTCAGAGCCTGTGAATATCCGCCAAATGTCTGTATCGTTCGTCGATACAGTGGCTGGAAGATTCGTATCTGGACTCAGTTTCATTGATCAACATAGTCGTCTTCATTCTATCGGATACCAGCACAAGGACACCATGGTTCATATTCCATTTCCCTTCGAGCAGCCTATTCAGGGGTGGGAACTAGCCCTCGACATGTCCGGCGTAAAAGGGATTGCAGTTATCTATAATGACGGGACTATTTCTTCTTGGGCAGGTGAATTTGCCGGTATCCCTAGATGGCGGTTGACAGGAACCGAAGGAATCTCTGCAGTTAAAGCTGAGCTTGATGTTCGTTTCTCCTCTTACCCTTTAAAATGACTTACACCTTTTGACAATTACTAGGCTTTTAAGCTTGTCACTCTTAGCCGCGACGGCCTACCCGGCCAAAAGAGCTGGCAGAATACCTGTCTCTGGTACCCCGAAGTGCCTAGGAAGTCGTTAACATTCAACGCAAGGAAAGCTGCCGACCAGCCACCGCAGGTTTTCAACTTTCCAATGACCACTGTGTTTTTTGGCGAATCTGATGGTCGATATCTTCCATATCTGTCGGATATTGTCATCTGGGTCTTTGACATCTGTTACTTGGCGGGGATTGAATTTCGCTTTACTGATAGTTCGTATAATCGTCAAATTGGGAATATCGGCCCGTTTGATGAGCATTACCCTGCATTCAGAAATTTCTCCGACTCCCACGACAGCAGTGTGGCTTTCCCAATCGATGGCCCTTCAGGTGAAAGATTGTCAAGTATCGAAGTACAGACAAAAGGGCCACATTTAGTTGGGTTAAAGGTATGTATCGAGATGGTCGCACAATTTATCAGGGGACTATAGCTAACCTTTTTAGATAAATACCAGTTTTGGCCGGAACGTGCAAACTCCTGAGTATCCTTACGGGGTCGAGAAGGGCTGGGCCTCTGTTTATGCAAAGGGATCTGAGATCATCGGCATGTTTGCCTCTTCCGTATGTACTCACGCCTTGAAAACATCTCCTTGTACACCAAGAGTGTATAAAGGAGGTTGCTGACAGGAACACTGACTTGGCTTTGCAGGAATTTCTCCTACGGGATATTGGTTTTATTTCAACGAACGAGAAGAACATTTAGGAATTTGAGGAGATAGCAAATTAGAAAGAATTGATACAATACAACTCGGACTTTGAAAGCCACCAAAAATGAAGGCAACACCAGCACCAGTGACAGGAAAAATACCAATTCCACCAATAAGTAGGATTGAACTGACAGACCTTGCCTCGAAACTGCCACCCCGGGAACACTTAGTGAGGTTCTACTGGATCATTGAAAGAGCCGCTTTGTTATTTAGTCGGGATCATGCGTATATACATATTATAGTCTTGATTCTCGTCGATATGTGCTCGACTTGCGATATTTCGCGTTGTATAACTAGACTTGAAACTTCTGTCCAGTCGCTTCCTCGCTCACCTTCCAGCACATCTCAGCCTTTTCAGGGTCCTGCGCCCAAGCTCTAACAATCTCATGATCCTTAGTCACCTGGCAATGATCCATAAACACGCCATCGGGAAGATCCGGTGACAATGCAGCTGTGATGCCAGTTGAGCAACCCCCTTCAGAAGTCTTCATCAAACTTGATTGAGCTTCCTCGGAACTGAGGCCGGTGATTTTCAGTGCCATGTCAGTGAGCACTTCAGCATTCATATGGTTGTACAGGCCGGTGTCCATGTTTCCGGGCTGTACGGCAAATGATCTGAGCCCCTTGCTTCCGAAGCGCTTGTTGAGAGCGACAGAAAAGAGAATCTGTGCACCCTTAGATTGGGCATACGCATCAGCTGGGTTGTACTTGTCGTCATTGCGATAGTGAGGATCCTCAAAGGTTGGCTCGGAGTATTTATGCCCAAGACTGGAAATGTTGACGACCCGCGGCATGGTTGAAGTAAGAAGTCGTGGCATGAGCATGTTGGTGAGAAGGAAGTGTGAGAGATGGTTGATGACAAATTGACTCTCAAATCCTTCTGGGGTGTGATCAAGTTCGTTCGTGATGACACCAGCGTTGTTGAAAATAGCATCGATTGTAGTAATATCCTTATCCGCTAGGATAGTCTCGGCAGCTTTGCGCACGCTTGCAAGAGATGCGAGGTCCGTTTCGATGAACTTAACATTGACAGCGGCGTTGATTTCGTGAATCTTGTCGATAACAGACTGATACTTGGCCTTTGAGCGTGCGAGAAGGATCAGGGTATGAGGAGATTCAGTCGCGAGAGCACACGCGGTTGCAGAGCCCATTCCATTGGGAGAAGGGCCTGTGATGAGGACTAAACAATGATGGTTAATGCCAGAAGGGTATTAGAACACAACGTTGACTTACAGGTCTTATCCTTGACGTTCTCTGGAAAGGCTGCGACGACCTCTCGCCCAACAGTGGTTTGACCAAACTGTACCATGATGAATGTGTGACTTGTGATATTTGACGATTTGAGTGCTTGGAGGTTCTAGGTTGGTTCTCGATTTGAATCTTAAACTTGGGCCGCTGCTACATATTTATAATGCTCTCTTTCTCGTAATTTATTCTTCAGCTACTTGGAACTTAGGCCATTGGCCAACTAGTCAGCAGTAGCCCCTCTCCGGTTCATAGTGCTCTATTAGAAGAATTCGGTTTTTGCGGACCTTAGACTACGGTGCGCAAAGATTTCCTATTACAGAAGCTTGAAGTGGGAGGTTTACCTTTAGCTACTCAGGCAACCTGTTATTGGCCCGTGTCAGCGGTGACCTCCGGACGAGGGTCTCCACTAATTCCGGATGTAAGATTGGACAACATGCCCTAAGTCCGTGTGGATACTGACGTGCATGAAGTCCCGGATATAGGGTTGGACATCGGGGATTAGGTCCATTTACCTGCATAGAGCTATCAATATAGAATCTTTGCGTCACACGGTCTTGACAAACAGAATGACTTGGAGCAATAGACGGGCACTACATTTTAGATTACGAAATCCCCAAGCCCACAGGATAATAAACATTAGCAATCAAGTCAGAATGCTTGGACTACTGAAAACTTGCTATATCGCGTACCGGATACAGATATTTGATTTATCATTATTCAGGGCAAAGTCAGTCATTAGTCAAGTGTCTCAGATAGCAGACGAAGAGGATCAATAGCAAGTTTACAGAAGTATCAGAAGTAACAGTGCCAAGCGTTGTATACTATCATCTGAGACAAGAATAAGATGACCCCTAACTAAACCCCTTCACAACAGTCCAGCAAAACTGGTGGACATTCAGACACTAGGTTCATTAATGATGTGGTGCTTAGAGTCACTAGCATAAGCATCAACCTTGGTCTCAGCGAATCGGCGTGCGGAGGTCTTGTTGGCAAATAGAATATCAATCTCCTCAAAGGTTCGGCCCTGCCGCATTTTAGCAAATGATTGACTATCAGTCATGGTATGGAGCAATGTACCTTGGTTTCAGGAAGGCGGAAGTAAGCCCAGACAAAGGTCAAGAGAGAAAGGCCAGCCTGCAGAGGGTTAGAAAATAAAGCCATCTCTACTAAGATTAGAACTTACCCAGAAATATCCAACCTTGCCCTTCCAGTTGCCCTCAGTAGGATTGATCATGTAAGGTCTATAGGTACCATTGAGAATCTGCGAGATGTAGTACGCGATTCTGGCAATACAGATACTCTTGCTACCATCGTTGACAGCCGGAATCTCTCCAATGATGGCGTAACATACAGGACCGATTGTAGCGTAGAAAACAAGCTCCCAGATGAGGACAACCCCAGCTTGACCAAAGCTTACAGTCTGTGTCTGAGGAACAGTGGCGAGAATGCCGATGATAAGCATGAGAACGGCACAGGCTCCACAAGCCCAGACATACAAAGTCCATCGGCCAATTCGGTGGATCAGGAACCAGGAGATGATGACACCGACAGATGCGAGGCCAAGAGCGCCAGTTGCGAACTTGAAGAAGTTGCTAGGATCAACGCCAGCCTGGACGAAGAAATAGGTTGGAGTACCGCCAATTCCGACACCGGTTGTGTTTTGTGCGACAAAAACAAGAGAGACGATCTCTGTGCGGCGAAGGTTGATGCCCTTCAAACAGTCAAGATAGCTGGAACCCTCGCTATGCTCGCTCTCAATCTTGTTGGTATGAACGATCATGGCAAGCTGTTTATCGAGATCCTCGTCCGTCTTGTTGGCCTTGGCAGAAATACGTCTTAAAACTTGCTTCGCGTCGTCAAGACGGTTTTGTCGGGCAAGCCAGTAGGGTGATTCGGGAGTGAACCACAGGATGATTATCAGAGGAACGGGCCAGACCCACTGAATCGCGAAAGGAAGTCGATAGGCCCACTGGGTAGTGTTCTCGGAGAAGCTGAAGAGAACGCCAGCTGCAAGAAGCTGACCGAAGGCCCAACAGAGACAAACGTAGTTGGCAAGATAACCTCGAAGAGCCATCGGACAGATCTCGGATGCATAAGCTGGGGCCATGGTGGCGAAGACCCCCCCAGGGGATGCCACAGAGTATAGAACCAACAAGAAGCATAGGGAGGCCGTAGGCGAAGAAGGTAATGAAGATGAATCCGGTAATGGCGACAAGAGAAGCGCAAAGTGTAAGACGATAGCCAAATCGTTGAGTAAGCCAGCCATTGGCAAACGCGCCGATAATGGTTCCAACAGCAGTCGCATTGCCAAGCCCAGACTGCCACGGGCCAGAGATCTGGTAACCAAGCTTTTTGCTGTACCAATCTCCATAACGCTTCTGGAAAGCTGGCTGAGCCATGAGGTTCCCGATCAAGACAATATCATAACCTTCCATGATGACTGAGGTCGACAAGAGGAGTGACCAGGTGATTGCGCCAGGGTAAGCCTTGACAGCTTCCCAGAGAGTCATGTTGCGGCCGATGCCGGCGCCTTGTTGACCCTGGACGTGACTCCATTCCTTTCTGAGAGCCTGGAGCCATGTCTTCAACATGGTCAATGCTGTTGGTCTTCTCGTCTGAGAGAGCCATGCTGAGGAGGAGTGGTGAGGTTGATCTGAGAAATGATTGTGTTGGTAAGGATGGATTAGATCAATTGATGAGGCTCTATCGATCTTTAAATATTGGATGCATCGCGATCGATGCTTATGCGAAAACCCCATGGGGAAGAATACGACCATGATAGTATTTTCTGGGGTCATGCACACTGGATGTTGGTTCAATCGGAGGGAGACTCCCACCGGGGTTCGAAGTGAGGGGTCGAATAACATCGCATATCCCACCGGACAATCCACTCAAGCCACACTAGGGCCAGGCCTAACGCGATCATATATAGGGATATGTCTCAAGCTTAGTATGGGCAAATCATCACTAGAAAAAACGTTATCAAGATGCCGGAAGACTACATGTCCATGCTGAGAAGCCTGCCTTCAGAAGCTGAGAAGGCAAAACTACCAGCTGTTGGCCACTGTGTTCAAATCCAAAGATTATTATCACCTTGCAGACTCGTTCTTTTTTATCTAACTTTTTCCCCTCTTAGCCAACTAGGCTTCGCACCCAGTCAACAAAACCTTCAACAGATTGACTAATACGATCAGACCGATTTAACTTCTGCCACAGCCCATCCTTCCTTTAACTTATCCTCCTCCTTCTTTGACTTTAACTTTTTCTTTGGCTTTAGCTTTAGTGGCTTCCCCTCCTCATGCAGCTATAAGCTTCTAAGGGTCCAGTTCCTTCTATAATGTTAGAATTGCAGCCATCTAGGCAATATTTCTCTTTAGCGCTTCTATAGCTACCCTCTTACTGCCATCTAATAACTTCTTCTTTTCTTTTTTTTCCTTTTTAATCTTATAGATAAGATCCTATAGCTTCTTGGCCTTATAGCAGGTAATATTCTTTAACTCTCTAGCCTTAAGGCTATTAGTAGCTACTTAAAAGGCCTTATAGCTAAAGAGGG
>JAADJG010000776.1:0-30069 GCA_012932025.1 Fusarium austroafricanum | reverse complement strand
GAGGAGGAGGTGGAGGTGGAGGTGGAGGAGGAGGTGGAGGCGGCAATGGCGGTAATGGCGAGGGTGAAGGAGATGGCAAAGACAACGAAGACGACAACAAGAGCAAAGAGGAGGAAAAGAAGTCCACCAAAGAGGAGAAGTCAACCGCTGAACCCACCACCGCTCAGACAACCGCCAAGTCCACCGAAGCTACCACTACCACTGAGGCTTGTTCCGCCGTTGAGATTGAAGACTGCACCAGAACCATCTCATACTACACCACCGACGGAACTCTCACTCACACTGAGTTTGGTGACTGCCCTACTGTCGCTAGCTGTGCTACTGGTACCCAGGCCACTGCCACTGCCACTATTTCTCCTGAGCCGGAGGAGGGTGTGCTGATTGAGTTTGAGGAAGCTGAGATCGATATCCCTGATGACTTTACCTCGCCTCCCGATGAGGAAACTCTCAAGGCTATTGAGGCGAGATTTGATGAGGCTCTTCGAGCCGATGGTATAGATACTGGGGATGACACCACTACGTCTACTGGAACTGAGACTACCCGGGCCAACACTGAGATCACTTCCTTAGAGGTTACCACTGATCGATTCACCACTGTTCCCAGTACTCTTGTCACTACTACCCGCAATACCGAATCATCTGGCTCTTCAGGAGGACACACCGACATTACATCCTACAGCCTTTCACCATCACCTTCACCATTACCCACCCGCGATTTCCCTTGCACTCCCCACGCAGGCCCCCGCGTGGCGACTCCTTACTGCGGCTGTGAGACCACCAGCGATGATGAACGCCTCTTCGTCACTGTTCCCACCATCTCAGGCAAGTGTGTCGACTACACCGAGTTCCCTATGAGCCTGTACACTCCTCCTCCTCCCCCCCCTGAACCCACCCTTCCTACAATCGTCACCTTCAACGGCAAGGGATCAGACGTCTGTAGCACCTTTGACGAAAACCTTGCGGCGTCCCTGGAACGAGCGTGTGACAGTGCGCTGAACGAGTTTGAAGATGACACTGTCTACTTGAACTTTGTTTCTAGATTCTCTCACATGGGTGGAGATATTTTTGATAAGGGAGTGCCGTATGGTGAAGCTGGTTGTACTGTACAGTTTGAGTGTGATGAGTACGGTAATGGTATGAAGGGTAAGGACATCAAGAAATTGTAAGTTGGCCCCCATCGAATGCTCTGGATTGTTTATGCTAACATGAGAATAGCCGCGAGGCCAGGAGGGAAGGTATTACACGATGTGGAAACATTGGCTTGTCCAACTCATGCAAGATTCACATTGATTACTGCAGTAAATGCCAATCGGAGGGTTAGAAGCATGCACCTGGGGGACTATCTAGTATAAGATTAATACAGAGAAATAGTTCTCACTCGAGCTTGATTTGTGTGACTGAAGTATGGAAATGTCTATATACCGGGCCCAAGTAGCTGAAACTTATACTTGGTGCCCCTTAAGAACTCGCTTAAAGATCTCAAAGTTTCCAGTATTCTTTGGATCGAAGACTGCAAAACACACCTCCTTCCACCAATTCCCCGAAAACTCATTTTCTCGTAGCACCTCCAGCCAACAGTGGGCAACATCCTCTGGTGGGTTACCATCAACGCCGCAGCCCAAAGCCCCGAGCACGAGCATATCATGCCTATGCCTCGCCGCCATGCGCAGACAATGTCTCATCTTGGCCTTTGTCAAATCGCGGTCTCGATCATTTGCAAAGACTTGTTTGTCGAGATTCCCAGACCTTGATTCTTCGGTTCTAGTGCCGGACTTTCTTGTGAAGGTGTTTACTTGGGGATTAGGCATCGCAGAAATTGTTAGCACGCTCAAAACTGGGAGGTTTGGTGCTGGAAGGGAAGAAATCTTATGCCCTGAAGCAAAGTCATCTCGCACGACGAGTACATACGGGCTATAAAGTGCCTCGTCAATCTCAAGTGGATAATACTCTTTGTTGAGACTCAGCGCAAGGGAGCTACGGAAACAGATTGCTTCTTCCTCGGCCATGGCGCCGTCTAGCCATCCTCCACCCGGCTTGAGTGGATTGACAAAGTTGACAATGGCAGGTGGGAAAATGTCTAATTGGGGGCTGTTTTCCTGTGCCTCATGGCAAAGTTTGATTGCAACGTTGAGTGCGTCGTCGTTGATAACTCTTATCGTGGCAGGCCGTGTGCAGGATGGACAAAGGTCGGGGTGCAGACGTGTAAGGTCTTCAAAGGAATACTTGACCACTTGTTTTGCCATGTCGCCTGTGCCAAGTTGTTTGAGTAAGCCAGGTAACATGGTCAGGGTTTCTTGAGCAATACATCTTAGTTCCTCTCTTTGTTTGTTATCGTGGTTGGGTTGTCCCGAATGTGAAGAACCAGACGGCTGGCCATGTCCCTGAACCGAAGACGAGGAAGACTCCATCGCTGAGGTGGGGGACTTGGCTATATCTATTTTAGGATAATCGCGATTGAAGGTATTTAAGGCTCGACTGACCTTTCCTGTGAAGAGTAGCGCGTTTCTTTAGGTAGTTTCGCATAGCGAACTGATATCTAGAGACGGTTATAGAAATCGATGAGTTCAGACTCATTGCGTTGATCAGCGGGCTATCAAGTTCTCGAGGGGTTTAAAATGCCAAGTGGAAGAGTAACAGTAAACGGGTCACGCTTATATATAATGTTGAATGTCCTGATATTTGGTTAGCAGTAGTCAGTTTATATAAAACAAAATATGGGCTGAATCACAGTGGACAGTCATGTATTGAAACGGTCAATTTTCATGGTTCAAGATATGTTTGTCACATCAACATAACCTTAGCGAAGCGAAGCTGAATAACAGAAGCAAAACAAGCCGAGTCCCATACACGAATAAGTAGAGATATATACACATTGAAGTAACTGTGGACGTTTCAACCAACCAGCCAAAGCAAGCAGTTCGTGACAGCTAATAATATGGGCCACAGCCTGAGGCAAAGTCTGTATCATTCTGTAGCTAGATATAGTCAGCTGCCGTGCATAGAATAGCTGGTTGTAAATTACTGTTCTGCGTAGTGTTGCATAGCGAAGCGAGATAAATCCATTTCTTGATACCTCGAGGCAAATACTAAGTTGCGGCCTGAGGCTATAACCTTATCTTAATACACCTATATAGTAAGTAATCAAGCAAATAATTAAAGTTACTGCAAAAGAACTTGAGGTACGAAATATCAATACAATTCTATAAAAGAAAGTTATCTTATCCCCTCTATAGCTTACTGTATCGCTGTTAATAAATCAGACCAGGCCGCCAAAATAAGCCAAGTCTTCAATCCTTATTTTACCGAGCCTCTGCCCCAGCGACCAGCCCTGCATTTTCCGCTTTTTGTACTTTCCATTATCCTTCATATACTTTTAATAGCTGAAAATAAAATCCTTCATCTCGCTTCATCATGTAGTCAAAGGTACTATCGATATTGCTATTTTTGTCCTTTCTCCCTATGGCTGCCGCGAAAACCCCCGTCGGTCTCTACACGGCCACTGCAGGGCATTCTTCTGTTTATCCTTTTCGATTGGAGATCGATCAAGGCAACACATCAAAAAAACTATATACTTATTACACTTTAGGCATCAAGCACAATGCCATATCAAGCTTTTCTCTTAATGATCACACAATAAACCTACGTAATGGCTCGTCACTGCAGTGCATCTGCGCCAGCTTTTTGCATGCCGGAGAAACCACCAGCGTGGAGCTAGTGAAACTCTACCTCGCACAGATTGAAAAGCACAGCCGACTAGACACGATCTCATTTTGTTAAATACCTCTGAGTATTGCCCGTGAAAACGCTGGTACTGGTGCCCCAGTGCACTCACATCATGGAACACGGCATCCCAGGTGACTCTCCAAATCCATACGACCCTCCTGTCGATCTAGACCCAGAAGCATATGAGCTCACAATTGACCACGATGAACAAGGTAACTTAAGCAATACGACGAAAAAATATCCGGCAAACCATTTACCATAGTGCTGACCGTAAGACTGCAGGGCCAGACCTTTTCAAAGTGCTGTTTGTTGACCCCGCCGGTCTCTGGATGGGTGGTGCCCTACAATGTTACTACAGACGATGGAAGACCCTTCTGGAACATCACTTTTCTGAGGCGCCGAGCGAGTACATGGCTATCGGAGGGACACGGTGCTCTGGACGAAACATATGCTTCGCTGACTTTGTCCCCATAGTTATCAATTTCTGCAAGGATCTCTCGGACGGAGATATTGTCAACCTGACAGAACTGGCAGAGTCGCTAATGCTGAAGGACCTTGTGACAAGGGACGCTGCACAGCTCCCACGCATCAAGCAGCTGGTGTTTGCAACATTGGGCTGGATCTCTATGCTTTACATCCCTGCCAAAAATTACGTTGATGGGAACCTCGTAATCCAAGTTCGCGGCGGATCAACCAATTCACGGCGCCTTCATACTTGGGTCAGGCCAGAGCAGGCCATGGAGAATATCACGGGCTCATTACGGGACGTCCTTGGCGACTTTAGCAACGACTCTAGAGGCCCCCTTTCATGCATCAATGGCTTAGCAGGGCCTGCAGAAATCGACGTGCTCAAGGCTACCAACCTCAACTTTTTTGTGCTGGCTAAGCTCGGTGGGTTGCGCATCATATGGGCTGATTCAATCTGCATGCATCTGGAACTCGACCGCAGAGAAAAGACGATTATGATGTTCCAGCATCCGTCGATATGTGCGCTGATGTGCAGTGCAGGAGACAAAGGAATATACCTCGATAGGTGAGTCGAGCCGCCTGTGCATTGTGCAAAGAAAGACCCCAGGCCGACGGGTGAGCAGATTCTTCCAGCATTACTTTTCACACAGCCTCCCGGGGGCTCTGGAGCCAAGTCCAGCTGGATCCTTTTACAGGGAGGTCCTTCTAACGTATCGCCTGGTATTCGGACAGCATAAACGGTCATGGAGGCTCTGCTGCAAGGAAGGGGGGCTCGAACGGCAGAAGCAGGGCTCTTGGAAAATATGGCTTGGCTGGGGCCTTGTGCTTAGGTCATTCAGGCTATGTGGCATAACAAAAGCAGAAGAAGCCACCAGGATCTCCTTGGGCCAAGATAGCCTGCTCCTCAGATTGTGCTGCGCCGACTGTACACAAGAGCCGGTGTATGACGAGATTGGAGCACCCGACGTGCGGAGCGTGTATTCGGCGCAGCACGACTTCCCCTTCTTTGGCGACCGGCTTATCGCACTGCAGGAATACGTGCGGTTGATTGAGCCCATGGATCTGCGAGCCTTGTACTACGACCGCAGAGACCTGAGCCGATGCATGAGTGTGTGGACAACCATGGTGTTTGGCACCGTCACACTGGTGCTTGCAACGCTGGGCGTTTTCTTGGCGGCTGGGCAGATTGGGACCACGTTTAAGCCTAACTAAACGATACAGGGTTATGAGATTTAAAATCACATATCGTGGGTAGGACAGAGCGGGGTTGTCTGTAGGGAGAATCACATCGAAAGGCAGGCCGAGAAGATAACGGAAGATTTCCCACCCGGTGAGCATGGGCTTGTGAGGTACCCGCATTGTTTGTCTTACCTACTTCAGACAAAGTAAATACTTGTGCGACACGAGCCAATTCATTACAGGCAGCTAGGTAGGTAGGTCGCTCAGAACAACAAGACACGAGCCAACATAAATCATCAGAGCCTATTTAACCCTGCGCACTGCACTGCACTGCACTCCCACGCTCCCCCGTTCTGCTACCCAAAGAAATGTCTACTTCTAGCGTCCAAGAGCCTGAGAGGCAGTTATTACTCGGCCACCACGATAGGAGGCCTCAGCCGACTGTGTCGCCACAGGATCCGCTAGGGTTCACACGCACGACATACCTCGCACTCGCGCTGACCTTTCTGCTTGAAATGTCAAATGTTGTGCTTGCTGTCCCACTCATCGCTCTCTACGAGCAGGCCATATGTCGCAATCACTACAGAGCGAACGGAGCTGTAGGCGACGATCTTTGCAAAGCTGTGCCAGTACAGAGCGAACTCGCTCTTCTACGGGGATGGCAGGGATTTTTCAACGGCTTTTCTGGTAGGTTTGAGTACTTCAACCATGTGCTAAGTTGAATTGTTCTAGCTAACTGCCGGACTCAGCGCTTTTGGCTGCACTTCCACTTGGGTATTTTGCACATCGGCATGACCACCGCGCGATATTCTCTTGTGTGCTTACAGGTATGCTGGCAGCACTACTCTGGACGATTCTAGTTTGTTAGTCCTCTCTTTTCCAGCCCGCATCATGTGCTTATTGATTCTGATCCCCCTTCCCAGGCAATGTACATGCCATGCCAGTTAGACTAGTGTGGATGACATCGCTATTCCTGCTGTGTGGAGGCGGTAACTACGGAGCCGAGATGCTACTTGTTATTATTCTTGTCAACTCGGCATCAGACCATAATCGGTATGTTACTGTTTTAGACCCCTCATAGTCCGGCTAACTAACCCGAATCCTCAGAACTCGGTCATTGTACTACATGTATTCCATCTTCATCTTCACCGAGCTTGTTGGTCCACAACTGTCCAAGTGGACCCTTCACCATTCCATTTGGCTTGCGTTCAGTCTCGGGCTGCTATCCCTTCTGGCGTGTTTCCCTATTCTTGCAGCTCTGCCTCGCCAAGACAGCCAACAAGACCATGCACCAGGTGCTGAAACAGAAACCATGTCCTTGTGGGAACATATACGCCACGAGTCATACGAGCGCCTCTTACCTGTCCGGCTACTGTTCAGCTCCCGCAATATGTGCTTTTCGGTCCCGCTGTTCCTTGTAGGGACCTTTCGAAACGTATCACTCAGAGCTCTGCTGCAATATGTGCCAGTACAGTTTGACTGGTCACTTTCTGACGTAGGTTTTTGGCCACCTTGCGGCTAAAAGTGCTAACAAGAAGCTTCAGGCCAATTGGCTCATTACAGAAGTTGCCATGATCAATCTGGCGCTTTTCTTTGTTATACTTCCATCCGCCATCTATGGGGCAAACCGCTGGCTGCGCCCGCACCAGCAGACACTCAACCTGCGGATTGTCCAGTGCAGTTTCGCGGTGTTGATCGCTGGAAGCGCGGGGATTGGGCTATCCAAGACGTCCAACCAGATAATATTATGTGAGTCGACCCAGTTGCACGCACGTCTGCTGAGAGAGACCTGATACCCGAGCAGCACTTGGATTGTACGCCTTTGGGTTCGGCGCAAGGGTAACACTGCTTTCCCTTGTGACGTACTGGTTCGACAAGGATGTTCGAACGCGCCTGTACAGCGCAATCCTTCTATTGGAGTTAACAGGAATGCTTGTTGGCGACACAATTGTGCAGAATATACTTTCTGTATCTTTCAGCTTGCCGCGGGCATGGATGGGCATTACGTTTTTGTTTTGCACAGTAAGTTCCCGCATCTATGAACTGATGTCACCCTGCTGAACATGATTAGGTTTGCTATTTTTTGAGTTTCGCTTCCTCATTTGGCATTCGCTTGATTTTAAAAAGCGATGACAACAACAACGAGATTTCTGGTGAAGAAAGCTAGTTTGTTCAGCCTTTAGTGGGTAAAAGGTACTTTATGCTCTACACAGATGAAGACATCTTTTTACAGATTCTTAGATTGGCAGGGAGACTGGAGCACGAAAATGGTACTTTTGTAACCAAAAACGTGAACATCTTCGGAGAGGAGTACAATGGGAGACAGACATTTGAGAGATGTGCCAATGGCATGGACATTCGATACCTTAGTATTCCTTGACGCTATTTGTTTAGTTGCTGATTTAGGCTGGGGCAAAGGGGCAGTTTGTAACCCTCGTCTCCCTACTGGATTTGCTATGCGTGTCCTAAAAATACACTCTTTTACGCTTTAACACACCGTCTCAATGGTCTGTAACACATTGGATTGGACTTTTATCACACGCCAACCAACGACAGAAACATGGGTTGCTTGATTGAGGAGGCGGCCGGCACTTGAACATCTGCATAATGCACATAGTAAGCTGTGACTATTCTGCGTTCTTGGTAATCTACTCCCGAGACTTGCTGTTTTAGATCTGGCATGGTGAGAATATGGAAAAGTGGCCAAGCTAATTATCAATTTAAAGGGCAATGAGACGAGAGATTTGGGGTAGACTGTAACTTGATAATGGGTGGCTCAAGCTGTTCAAATATCCTTCCTTCACTGGTAGCCTTTTCCAGAATATTGAAAAAATGGCCGATGAAATGTTTCAGGCTATCTCCATTTCCAATTCATCTGCTAGCAGGTGAAACCGAGCCCATTCTGAATCCACCCTCACTGATTCGACCCAAGACCATACATCATGATGCCGCGGGTAACAACAGTATTGCCCGGAGACTTTGCAACTGGTTTGTTATCGCGAGCGAAGCCCTTCCATGGCTGGCTGAGGGTCGATGCCTTTGGAAAGCCCGTCCGGTCAACATTTGAGAAGACACCAAGTGGTTCTGTCTTGGAGATGCTCTTGTCGTTCGTAGACTTCATAGTAACGCTTATCGATTCTGATATGAGATCATCAAGAGTTTGAAAGATGTAAAGATATTTTCTTATGAGCAGGGCGTGTTACGCGTTGCTGTTTGTGATGAAGATATATTGTGAATGGTACAGACGATCTATAAAATGTTTGTCAAGAGCCTCACTAATATACTTTATGGTGTTCACAATGTTGTCTCAAGCTTGGAAGAAGCATGAAACCCTTTTCATTTGGCGTTCTTACCAATCAAGTGCCCTGGGTGAGGTTGGTGATACCCAACATGTAGGGAGACAAACTGAGACTACCCCGCCCTGCGGGTGTGAACGCTTTGTTTATAATGGCTTGATATTAAGTCCCAGATCAAGATCATTATTGGAAGATCTAATTTCACTGTGACATGTTGCATCTGATGCGGTGACACTATCCGAAGGCCGCAACACCAATTGTTGACGATGGGGCCATTGTGGCTCTGCTTTGGTGAAGAGACTGAGGGGTTGGGGGTCAGAAGGCTCCCCACTGATAGGACCGAGTGGTCACACTTCTGTCCCTTCTATTAGTCTACGTAAGAAGAGGTTGCACCGGGCTGTGCAAGCCAACAAAGACGGAATTTCCTTGTCGCAGCTTAAGCTTATCCCAAAAGCTTAGATCAATCCCTCTCTTGCTCTATCCTAGTCTCAATGATGACCGGTCTGATCTCTATTCCTCGATAATTCTGAGCTCAGTTCTGGAAGTATTTTCTACCATGCCTGACGTGAGCTCCAACCTCGAGTTCTTGGCCAACGATGAGCTGTACAAAACACAACGGCCCTTATCTTCACACCTGATCAACACCTAGAGGACAAGATGGATGTCCGACCTTCCACTCTCAACACTATCAAGCTGCAACATCACAATGTGACTATCCGTGATATCAGAGGAGAGAAATGCCGCGACTTCAACCTGGAGATTGCAGGATTCGAGGTAGTTGAGAACAAAGGCATGTGCAGCGACTTTCAACCTTTCGTCGATTCGGATAAAATGAGAGAGGACTATCGTGCGGAAACCGAGATGTTACTGAAGCGACATTTCAATGCTGAAGAGGTTGTTTGCTATGGCTTCAAGGTAAGTTGGAACCTGTGAATCCATACGAAGACATACCCATCGTGGAATAACATTGTTGACAGACCTTGCACAGTTGGTATGGCTCCGCCAAAAGAGACTGTAATTTGTATGGATATCCTAATCTGGATAGACTTCTCATTCGAACACGCACCGACGTGGCTTACCAAGAAGCTCATGGAAGCCGGCAAGGAGTCATATTTAGTCCCAGGCTACCGATACCGGGCGGTCAAGTCAGATGCGATGCGAATGCCCTCATCCAGCTTCACATGCTAACCTCAAGATAGTACCTGGCGACCCTTGATCCCACGTCTCGAAGACAACCTTCTTGCAGTCTGTGATTTCAGATCTGTGGACCCTGACGATCTTGTAGTGACAGACCGAATTCTACCCACCGAATACTGGACCATGTATTTTCTAAAGCACAACCCCAAACAGCGCTGGCATTGGCTTTCGGGGCAGACACCTGACGAACTAATCCTGATGCTTATGTATGATACCAAAGCTGGTGGAGCACGGTGTAAGTAGATGTTTTCATTCTTTCGACCATATCTCTTGAATGGCGCAGATATGTATTGATAGACTGTGGGCATTCGACATTTGTGAACCCCATGGCGCCGGAGGGCTGTTCGATTAGAAAAAGTGTTGAGACAAGATCTATTATCATTACGAAGGAATGAGCTTTGCATTTTTTGCGTTATCCAATTTCACAGTTGATAGTGGCTTTAGTTCCTGATTTGCTTTGGGAATGAATGGACTCATTTGATATCAACCTAAATCTTGAGTACCTAACGTCGATGTCCACAGACCCTGCCCCGGCGATGGACCCCGCACTTTCTGCTTCTGCACCTTCTTCCATTAATTATCCTTCATATACTTTCAACAGCTAAAACCCCAGTCATTCATCATCATGTGGTCAAAGGCACTAACTTCGCTACTTTTATCCTTTCTCCCTATGGCTGCGAAAGCCCCCGTCGATCTCTACACGGCCACTGCAGGGCATCTGCGCCAGCTTTTGTATGCCGGCGAGACCACTAGCGTGGAGCTAGTGAATCTCTACCTCACACAGATCGAGATGCACAATCACCACGGGCTCAAGATCCACGCCATCACCCAAACTGCCCCCGCTAAGAAGCTACTTGAACAGGCGGTCGCGTTAGATGCCGAGCGACGCAAGTCGGGGCCCCGTGGTCCGCTCCATGGAATCCCCATCACTCTAAAGGTTAGGGCTGATTATATATATGTACGTCTCGCCCTGGGCGACGCGTTGCTGATGATTCATTTACAAGGACTTTTACCTGACTCCCTCGTTCGGCATGGACACTACCTGCGGCTCATATGCACTCAAGGGCCTCAAGGCCACCGAAGACGCTGCTATCGCGACGATGCTTCGGGACGCTGGATGTATCATAATTGGCCTGAACAATCTTTCTGTTCGTTTATTTATTTACTACTTCCAAGAGACAAGAGCTTACCGGAATCCTCACAGGAGTGGGCAAACTGTCGGGGCGCGAACTTGACATCGGGATGGTCTGCTATGGGAGGCCAGGTGAGGTCTTCGGTTCCCAATCAATCGCCGAATTCAGTTCAATCAAGCTAACGTGATGATACACACAGACTCAAACACCTTACGTGAGGGGCGGAGTTGATCCGAAGGACAAATGGATGGGGCACACTGTAAGTTCAACGAACCTTACTTGGCGATCCTTTTGTAGCTGATTCCTTGTCCAGACTCCCGGGGGCTCCTCCTCGGGTTCCGCTGTCGGCACCGCCTCAGGCTTCTCTCCTTTCAGCATTGGTAGTGAGTCCGACGGCTCCATCATCCAGCCGTCCATTCGCGCCGCTTTGTACAGCATCAAAGGAACTGTGGGCGACATCAACATGAAGGGAACCATGTCTGGCGGCGCCGGGTTCGACAGCGCCGGGCCAATTGCGAAGTCTGTTGAAGATTGTGCCCATGTGCTGGATGTCTTGCTCCCTGGGAGAGACTTTCGCTCTCACCTGACCAAGTCCTGGAAGGGAATCAAGGTGGCATATCTCGACTACAAGAAATGGCAGTTCGAAGATTGGATTTGTGACCCGACCCCAGCGTTCGATACCGAGCATGTAAGTACGATTCGTTTACAACTTGCCTTCGTGCGCTGCTTACTCCCGCTTCAAAGGAACAAGCTATGCTCGGTGCCATGAAGAAGCTAGAGAACGCTGGCGCTTCTGTTTCCTACAATGCGCCACTGTTAATGCCGCAGGCGGTTGTTGAGAAGTACAAGACAGCTTCGTTTAACGACCTTCAAGGTATGATCAATGTCCAAAGCCTCGTTACCATCTTAATTAATTGACAATCAGGCCACGAACTGAAATTCACCTTTGAGAGATTCCTTGCTCTGTTTGATAGCCCGAAACTGCGTACACTCAAGGATCTTGTCGAGTTCAACAATGAGAATGCCAAGCTAGAGCTTCCACCTGGTGAGAAAGAAGGCGTCTCCGGACATGTACCAGACTGACTTATATCCTTAGACCAGCCAAGCCAGAGCGTTTTTGAGTCTGCTCTGAAGAACAACATCACCGAAGAGGAGTACGAGACAGGACTCAAACACCTTCGTGCCAGCTTTCGCGACGCGATTGAAAAGTGCCTCGAGGAGACTGGAGCCGACGTCATCATGGGGTCAGGAGAGACATTCATGAGTACGATGGCAGCAGGGTCTGGATATCCCATTGCTAGCGTGCCTTTGGGCTTCACTTCATACAACGGGAGACCACATGGTATGCTAATTTTGGCACGGAACCAAGAGGAGGGGAAGATCCTTAAGGTTATGTCTGCTTGGGAAGACACGTTCCCAGAGGCAAGAAAGCCGCCTCCACGTCTACTTGAATGGGATTCTGATTCTGAGCTATAAAGATAGATTAGAAAATAACCTAAGGACTACTTAAACTTACTATAAGGGGCCCAATTACTGTTAGAGTTGAAGTTAAAGTGGCTTCTCAGTGCTCCCAGTTGGGCTTGCCGCCAGAACGAAATCAGGCTGCGATATGTCCAATCCTATTGGTTGATAAATGTACAAGGCGAGCATGCCACTTCGGAGACGTGGGCTAATGGAAGGGGAGGCGGCGCGAATTATAAGAAGCCGTTGTCCCTTTTGTCAAGTATCTCCGCATTAGTCTTCACTTTGCTTTTCACCTCCAACTCGCTATTAATTCTTGGTTTAAGAAAACATGGATCTCGTTTATGGCTCTTAACCTTGCAATAATCGTCATGGCTCTTGTCAGTGCTGCGGCCACAATTGGCATAAATGTGGTGAACTTGACAAAAAGACTTGACAGTATTGACGACAAGTATAACCTTCACATGCAAGAAATCAAAGTTCTCAATAGTATTTTCCACGAAAGCGTGGAAATCGTTCAATATGCGACGATTGAGCTCCTAGATTCAATCGAAGTTGCCCATCGACTCTGCCAGGCACTTCCCAACCTTCAACTTATTTCCTCCTTTATTATATTGTTTTTACGGCTCGTAAATAGCCTCTCCCTCCGCCATCAGTTTATTTCAACACCCATCTATCTTGCTTCCAGTGAGCCATGTCCGCGTACACAACCGCATCGCTTCTCCTACTAGACCAATATGGCTTCTTTTTCGCCAATGTTGTCGGTGCCGGTGCCACCGCGACTACATTCGTTCTTGATTGAGACTTGAGCAAGATGGACAAGAACTGGTGCATAGGTATCACCAACGAAACGGCCATGGTAGGACCATGCATGGGCCGACAAAACCCCCACGCCTGGTGACCATAACCGATGGATCCGTGCCTTCTGAGACACCTAACAGCGGTGCACGCACATTATGTGGGCTGAGTTTGTTGGCAGCAGTTGTAATCCTATCGTAGGGATCCAGTCGTATTTCAAGTACTCTAAGGTCCTAGCCATAACTGCCAAGCTGGAGGAAAAGACTGGTAGCTCCAAGTACTTGTTTCAACTTCTGCGTCTATCAAATCTGCAAAAAGCACAAAGAAGTTGGATAGTGATGCTTCACATCATGCATACTGTCATAGAATCGGTGTTGTTCAAAGACTACTACCTAGGCTTCTAATCAGCTCTAATGACATAACCCCCACGAAGTGTAAACTTTGCACCCTCCTGACCCGGATTGCCGCATACTCCATCTTTCTGAACATAGAGTGGCTCCCCGTCTATAACGGCACAAGGAATCCGAAACCATCCGAATGCCGAGCTATTAGCACAGTTAGTATTCGTAGCACCTGACCTGAGTTAGAATGATTTCCTTACGGCAATGTGCAAGCGAGAAGCAGAGAGGCTTTGAGAATATGAACCATCTTGACGAGGTGGATTGTATAATGTAATCGAGAAAGTGGTTATTGGTTGAAAGGGAATAGGAGTTATTTTCCTTGGCGAAGTGAGATGGTAAACAGGATATACCAGGAGTATTATGAGAGCAATATATAGATAGACAATGTCTATTAGTAATACAGCCTATTCTACGAGGATAAATATATCTGGGGCAAGTCAAACTGTCCCGTGTCTAGCCATATACGTCACGTCTCAGCCACTATTGGAAGCACGGCAGCTGGAAAGACCAATTGTCCTGTGTCTATTAGAGTCCATCATATCTCAGCTATGACTGAAAGCAAGGAAAATGACAAGACAAACTGTCCCGCGTCCAGCCATTTACGTCACGTCTCAGCCATTTTGCAAGCCTGGCTAGCTAAAAAGTCAAATTGTCCTCTATCAGTGTCTATCATATCTCAGCTATAGTTAAAAGCAAGGGAATTGACAAGACTACCATCCCGTCTTTTTGTAGATCATGTCTCAGCCACAACTGGAGGCAAGGAAGTTGGCCCGACATTTAGTGCTGTCTAGCAATATATGACGTATCCAGCAGTATAACATGTCCTGATATGCCGTGTCTCAGCCGTTACCCACTTGCTGGGAGAACCTCAAGCTTTGAGGCCCTAGCAGTGCACGCACATTGCGTGGGATAAGTTTATTGGTTGTTAACCCAACTAGTTGTGACGAATAGGCCGCTACATCACTAGTCTAAAAACAAGGGCCCCTGCTACTAAAGAACAGAGAAATAAGGTTTTTCAGCGCAGCGTGAAAAGAAGCGCCTCGAATTTGAGGAAGCAAAGGCAAGGCGCGCGAAAAGGTTGTGGACAGGCAGGTTATCAACCAGAGTTGACAAGGATGTTGAGATGCAGAATGGACTAAACTTAACTTCAAGTACTCAAAACCCAGTGCAGCCAGCAGAGTAGAGCAAAGATAGATAATACTTCAGTTCAAATGCTCAACAGAAGTTGGGGTTTTCGCACATTCGTCGAGAAGTAAGCAGAGCTCGACATCAAAGGTCACATTTCTAGACAAAGCTCCGCTTAAGGTTGTATGCACAGATCTACAAGAAGAGAAGGTGGCAAAATCGAGGCTGGCAGGCAACCAAGTTGTCAAGTCATTATCTCATTATTTCTGCAGGAACTTAAACAGAATCGGCCTTGTAAGTTATCGATGCGCATACGTGCCTCGAGTCAAGCCCGTTGCATCTCTAAGGCGCCGAAACTCCTTCTACTGTGCTAAAGCGCCTTGGAGAGGTCTCTTTGATAGTAGCCGAATTATCCAGAACTATAACCAGGCTCAAATCAACTAGGGAAGTGCTTAAGCCAGGCGATTGACAGTGGCTTAAAGAGTCCGAGGGCCGATATACTGAGTAATCAATGTATTTCTTTCCGGGTATTATCTACTGCAACTGCTGAATCTATACCATTCCTACCCAGCCAGTCGTGGTGCTCCTCCGTTTCACCGGTGATATTGTATTTCCTTCTACATCAGATCGCAGGTGTCCTCGGGTCAATTTGGCGTAGCAGCAAGGTCGCCAGCAGCCACTCATGTTCATTTTTTTGCCCACTTTGCGATGGAATGGCCCCGCAATAAGTCTCATGATCTTGCTCGTGAATGGGTCATCATCTTCAACTCCGGATTGTAGCGTCACGCAGAGGTCAGGGTCGGTCTATCTATCTCCAAGCCAAGAGTTGAGCTCCTCGCCGGTTTGAAAGTTCTTTCCGCCTTTACCCATAGCTAGCCAATGTCTCAGAGTTTCTTGTTGAGAGCTTCGAGGGCTTTGAAGTTGGCTCATTTGGGAATAGTTTTAGCAAGCGACGTATTCGCTCTTATCGAAACATACACTGTGCGAGAAACGTATCTAAGAAGAGCGATTAGACGATTGATCCAATGATCGACTTTATCATACTCACTGTATAACATTAATTTCCCCTGAAATTGGCATAGAATTTGATGCTGGCTACTGTGGTTTTTTGACTGTTATAAAAGCTCTTTCTATCCTTCTTCTTTTCCTCTATTCTATCAGTTCTATTAAGAGAGTTCTCTTAATGGAATTCTCTTCTTAGCTGAAGGATCTGAGCTTGCATCAAAAATAGGCATAGATATTTGCATTTTCGAAAGATTAACCAGTTAAAGACACAGTCGATTGAAGTGCATTCAATATACTGAAGGTACTTTTGAAGCTATAGTAAGGAATGAATATAGAAAACAAAACCAAAACAGTTCATAAGCTGAAAAATGAATGGTGTCCATGGTGTCTTAGTCTAGTGGGTGCCACCCTCTGCGGAACCCAAAATCTTATCAAGAAGATCTGAACATTTGTCCACAACTTGCGGTGGAATGAAAGGTACTGAAATCGAACCAATCAAGTCTAATTCGGTTGTGATATCCGCATTGGCCCTCAAGAAATCCTCCAAGCGCTGTTCAACTTCTTTCAGGCTCTTCAGGAAACCCTCAGTCTCTTCCTCAGCTTGAACCAATAATTCCTTGATAGTAAGTATCATGGGCAGATGAGAGCTGATACCCGTTGCTATGGCGTCCTCAATAGACTCAAGCGGCTTCCGAATCCCGGCCCGAAGAAACTGATCCAACTTTGGGATAACAGCCTTGATGGTGCCCTTGACGTACGATACATCGACCAAGTTGTTGAAAAAGCGCGCCAGATGCATATCATCCGCCTCCGGGGTACTTTCAGCTTCTTCAGAAATCTCTCCAAAGATCTCATACCATTCGAAACTCTGCTTCGCGCAACTGCCAATCCTCAAGAGCTTTTTGTCATAGATCTCTAAGTCAGATAGGGACAAACGCAGAATCTCAGGTGTGATAGGAACTATGTGTTCCGTTTGCCGTTTCCAGAAATCAGACCATGCTGGGAGTTTGTCGATAACTATTTTCAAATAGCAAAAGAGTGATTGTCGAACTTGATGCCTTTGAGGGAGATCCGCCGATGGTGTTTGCTCCGTATCTGCAAGCTCCTATATGTACAGTTAGTCTTATACTGCAATGCTTTCTATAACATAATACCCAATAAGACTTACCGAATGCGCAAGTTGATTTCCAAATGTTATTACTCTTAAAATTAGTGTTGCTATAAATGACAGCCAGCTAGATGATAGTGTGTTCAGCTTGTTAACATAGTCTTGCAGCTGTTGAAACAGTTTCTGCTCCAGCCGTCGTTTGGTAATCCAGGTCAGAATATGCAGAATTTTGTAACCAAGATCTGCAGCTTCCTCATCGGGAACACTAAACATTGGGTTCTTCCAAGACACGAACTTAAATTCTGGCAAAGCACAAAACAATGAATATCGGTCCTATCTTACAATAGTAAGCGTGCTTGTGTTAAGACAGTAGACTTATCAGATCTTCCCCCTTCTCCTGGTATTGAGGTGGAACAGGAACGAGAATTGGATGTTGATGCCAGGAAGATGGCTCTGGGTGAACATTTGCGATTTGGGATAGATGATCAGACATGGGCGCGTCATTATCAGCAGCTTTTTCAAGCAGAGTTGTCAGAATATCTGCAGCTGCAGCCCAGTTTACCAGAGCGTAAATCTTGTATGGCGGAAACGTCTGAGCCTGAATCTTTCCGTCTGCTCCGCTGTCACCGAGTCCAAACACTAGAAGCCCGGCTTTCACTACCATGACGTCGTCTAGATTCTCGAGGGTTTTCTGCTGAGATTTAGAGCCTATTGATTCATTGCAAATATTAGCAACTGATTGTTAACCAAGGGCATAGGACGACAGACCCAGAAAGTAAGGCTGTAGCTTTACAATGTCGACGAAATTTGCCACAGCACACGGAGAAATCCAGAGGGTCGCTTTTGACAAATGAAGGCATGGTTCGCAAGGAAGACCGCCAAAGCACTGTATGGATATCAGTATTAGATATTTTAGGGATCAAATTGTTCCGCAGGCAGTACCTTCTGTTTCAGTCTACGACACCTTATGCAAACCCCTCGTCTCCGTACTTCTTTGCGGGTTTGTCTTTCTTGAGCTGAAAAAGGGCCCTTCTTGCCACCTCTGCGGAGTGGTGGTAGCGTAACTGGCCGAACTGGGCCAAAAGTAGCCAATGGTATGGCTGCCGTCGCAACGGGCAGATGCATTTCTGCTCTCGAAGCGGCCCATGAAGGGTCACTATGCGAGTGCAATTCCTGGGTGGAAGCTCCAGAAGGGACAGACAGTATATACTGAGCACTTTTCCCATCAAAGGATGGTCCATCCTGATGAGATAAGGTGTCATGCGGGATCTGGGCCGCGATGGTAGTATTAGCTTGAGAGGAGGCATCAAGAATTTCCAGCAGGTCTGATGGCCAGACCGCATCATTTGAGTGATGCGTGCTGTCTGCAAGTATCTCTCCGACACTGATATTATGATCCGGATTGTTGAAGTCCGTTGACCAGTCGAGCGAAGGGCGCCAAACCTGATTGTGATCATTGTTCGGCCCTTCAAGTTGTCCGGTTTCTGCACTCGAGGATGCTCCTGTTTCGATGCAATTGCCGAGGGCCAGATCACCTACCGTTCCCTGAAACGGCCACATATCGCTCAAGAAGGTATCAAGATTGGAAGTCTCAATACTTTCACTCTGAGGCATGGTTACGAAGGGTTGAAGTGGGAGCTCGTGGTTGGGGTCGAAGGTATACGAAGGCCAGGTGCCAGTGGTGTTGGTCTCTTCCTGCTGAGTGTCGAGATCAATCTGACTCACGTTTTCCATAGTGTTATTTTGCGGCCAATCGACCCCAAAGCCAACATCTTGATTCGAAAAGTCGAATTCAATCTCAGCAAGAGGCAAAGCAGCCGGCATGGACGTGGACATCAAAGGCATGTTGTAGGTATCGATACCAGGGTCAGTCGGTTCCTGGGCTGGTTTGCAAGTGAGAAGGATGTCATAATCGAGAATAAGAGAGCATATCTCTTAGATTGTGAAAACTAACTGTCAATCTCCTACAGAAGTCTAAGTCCTGCTTCTTCATCGATCAGAGAATCAGGCAGGAGTGTTTGGGTGATTTCATGGTTAAGAACCAACTCGGTCAGCTCAGAAGGTTCTTCCGAAGGAAGCTCCATGGAATCTTCTGAGTGAAAGTCCATGTTGCAAGTGTGTAAATCGCTGCGATTTGCTATACTCTGAATTGTACCGGATTGTTTGAAGGGACAAGATGTCGGTCTTATATGTCGAAGAGACACTCCTGACTTGTACATGAAGAAACTACGCTTGACAAGTTGGCCCACTCCCCCCAGTCCTTAGCCAATGTTAATCGGAACCGGGTAGTTGAAAATCAGCTTAGCCCCGTCGATCAGTATACCGTCCAATAGCAAGGTGGGCCGGCGAGGGCGCCAAGATAAACAAGTGGTTGGGGCCTGCATGCTGCCAATCACAAGTCGGACCGGCTGTGAGTTTGTACTTGTGTACTTTGATAAGTTCTCTAACTGTAAGAGGAAGCGCGCTAAAAGATCATGCATGGACGGGAAGGCTATCAACAAAGGGCGAGGACATTGAGATGCAAAACGGATCAAACTTAACTGCCGCAGGGCCAGCAGATTAAGGAAGCAATGAAGTTCTTTATGTCATAACTTCATACAATATCTGCCGCTCATCGAGATAGATCAAGGACATGCAGCTGCAATAAAACTGCATTTTACAAATAAACATGGAAAGGCGATAAGCCACGCATGCATTTGAACTACAAGTTCCAAGCTCAATAGAGAAATACATTTCTTTCGGGGTATTACCTATAGTCCATACCATGCTCCTTTGTTCCACTGGTGATGTTGTATCTCCTTCTACATGTTATCACACATATCCTTGTTCAACTTGCCGTAGCAGCAAGGCTATCGTAAGCCACTCAAAAGCAAGGCGCTTGTGAGGATACTACTTCTTCTCCCACTATTATAGCATGTTAATAGGGTATGGAACGTCAAGCAAGGAAAGGGCATACATACACATTTGAAGGATTTGTAACCTCCAATACCGAGAGTGATCTGTCCCTCCAGGCATGATTGACCGGGCTTCCGCCCGGGAGTTGTCGTACATCCGCCACCGAAGTAGAACTCGCATTCGGCGTTGTTGGTTACACGGAAAGACCGCGGTATCAAGTCATCTCCCACACATCCTGTCACATCGCCGTTTCCTCGTTGCTCAGCACATCCTGTTCCAGGCATGTCCTCACCGAGGGTATAACACTTGTCGAACTCTGTTCCTGTGATCAATCTGTGTCGCGTATCGCTTTTTACCTCGCAATACGGCTCATTTTCGTAGATCTCAACTGTGACATGTCAGCCAGTCCAGACTCGTCAGTCGTGCATAGATCAGACATATTACTTACCTTTCCATATTGACGGGTTCTCAGTAGGCAAAGGTGCCTCGGAATTCGGAACGGTAGGCTCAGGGTCCCCGGTTGGCTTGGCCTCTGGTGCGTCGGTTGGACCGGAAGTCCTGGTTTGTACACTTAGTCGAGATCAGGAAGTGATTCAGGGATACTCACGGTTTGCAAACCTCATTCTCTGGAACCCAGTCCTTATACCCAATGCGAAGCTGATGCTCCATCATGATGTTGTAAATGACCAAGCTTGCAATCATCCGATGCAATGAGACTTGGGGGTGGAAGACTCGTGCATACCCGGCTGGTATAATGTAGTCGGAGACTTCTCCACGCGGAACGAGGTCCCCGTCTGGAGAGGCACCCGCCTTTGTCTTCTCTCCCTGATGATGAAGCTCGGCGTTGGGGTCTAGGAGGCGCGTGATTTGGGCATAGATAAGCATATCGCCATAGAAGGTCCCGCTGAGCTCGCCGCCTTCGGTCTGGCGCTTCCAGGGGTCCATTCCCAGAGGGTCGAAGGTGTTTAGTTCGTAGAACATCAAACCCTTCCTACTGTTGCTTTCACGAGTCGACTCATCGACTCCTGCCTCACAGTATCTGCCGCCATACTTGCCGACATAAAGGTCGTACGGGACGAACCTGACAGAATCGCCTGCTCTTTGAACTGCAGCTTCCTGGAATCATCATTAGTATGGACCAAGGTATATCCGGGTGATGGGGAAACAAACAATCTGCGAATTGACTGTGTCAACCAAGGCGTTCATGGACTTGCGACGATCTTTTGTCAAGTACTCTGCTGGTTGCCCGAGGTTTGCTAATTTCTATCTCTAGGTGATTAGACATGTTACAATGAGTCACTTGTGGGTGACGTACGTAGATCCATGTTGTCCAAGTGACTTTGTCACACTCATCGGTCATGTCTTCGGCGAAGAACTTTGCGTACCTATAGATCTTGTCAGTTACACCGTCCATTCAGACCAGATTGAGTAAGGTTCTCACCCTGTAACATATATCTTGGCTCTGCATGATGGTTAGCTTGGTATTTCGTAGGTAAAACGGGGCATATACATACCCGTCGGCAAGCTTTTTCTTGGCAGCCGTCAAGACGTCATCAAGCTTCTTACTGAAGTCTTCCGAATTAGCCAGCGACTTGCTAAAGTCGATCTGACCCTGGCAGCCTCGAGAGAGACTGTCCCAATCCACAGATTTGGCCCAACTATAATCCTTGTCTACCTCTGCAATCACCTTTGCCTCCGCGGCTTGTGCTTTGGTGAAAACGCCCATTTGAAAAATGCATGAGTTCAATAGGCTGACCAAACCGACGTCGTTACCACCTGAATATCATCTCTCATTAGTCACATAACTTTTGTCGTATAGTATACCAGAAGGAAGGCTTACCAATAGATAGAGTAATGGCGTCCTGATTATCGTCGAGCTTGGGAATCTGTTTATCCAGCACATCCTTCGTGACAGCGCCAGAGCATGAGAGGAACTGAAATGTGCGCTCGGATGGATTTCCAATTCGGGAATCTTGGTTAACAAGATATGGATATGCTTGGTTGTAGCGACCACAGGCATAGTCTTGTGTTGCAAGGTTAGATGAGATTCCACATAATATCAACGACAACAGCACACCACAAGGGCCACTTACCACTACCATCTTTGAAAGCGTCAAAGACGGTTCCAAGTCTATCTCCAGCGCCGATTCCAGCCGAGTAAGAGTCTCCAATCGCCGCAAGCTTCCTAATGTTCAAGGTATTCTTGGAATCCCTTTCTGGCAGGTCCCACTCGGTGCCATCGTTCTTACAGTCGGTTTGTTTGTCTTCAGCAACACTCCAGCAGACGTTGCCGCAATCGGCTCGACGAGACAGAACACTGGCTTCGTTGGCGCTTTGACGACGCGCATCTAAGGAAAAGGACGGCCAAAAGGGCATGCCTGCTACTCCGCTCAAGGAGCCCAGAGCCGGCACAATCAGACTAGACACGTGCATGGTTGCAACTTGTTCAGAGCGACTGCGCGGGTAACAAAAGAGTGTGAAATCTGATTCGCTTGGAAGGAGGTTTCAGAATGGGAAAGATGGAATGCTTGAGGAAGAGACAAGTAGGGCTATAGGTTCGTTTTTAGTGTGGAAGCTCTTGGTATAATTTATTATAGAAAATATTGCCAACTTGTCCAGCCTCTTCCTTCGTATACACGCGGGGCTGTGCAACTATTGCACATGTGAACTCACGACCAAAGGTAGTGGAAAACACGGAATCCCGTTCCTGAAAAGATGCAGGGATAGTGTGATTTAAGAAAAATAAGCACTCGTCTAAGCCCTCTAGATTGTTTCAAAAGCTAATTAAGCTTCTCCCTTAGGCTCGGTGCTTACCAAACGCGGCTAAGGTGATTAATAAACTCTTTATCTAAATTAAAAGACACAGGGATAGCTGGTTCACAACTTGATGGCAGGATTTGAAAAGTAAGCAGTAGCCCAGATGCTTCTCTACCCACGGCTCCGTAATTACGGAATGCGGTTAATAAACTTTATCAAGTAGAGCTTTCACTTCCTTCGAGGCATTTATGATTAGATCCTTCGTCGGACTCTGCCTCACTCTCTTTGTCCGAAGTTCATCGGAGTCTCCTTCGCATCCTTATCTGCGTTGCATTGCATAAGGAAACCTCAAGCACTGCCACAATTGTGTGTCTGTGCCGCCAAATAATGAGAGGAATACTTGGCCTAGTTAATTAATCCTTTCTAACGGCGGTGTGATTATACGAGGTATGTCCTTCCGTTGGCCCGATAAATAAGGGGGGTCAGGCATTTAGGTGAGGCGAGGATTCCCAAGTCTTTTCAATATCACCCTTATCATCTGGGTTCCCCCAACTTCTTGCCTATATCTTCATCAGGCACAGCCCTCATTAAGAGTATCTTAAGTTCGATTCGTTCAAGCACTTCCTGTGTTTACAGAAATACATTGCAAACCATGTACCTCCACTCGATCACGTTGGCAGCTGTCTTCTTCAGTGCAGTAGCTGCTATTCCATGCAGTGAGATCGGATGGTCAAGTGGAATTAACGGCGAAAACCCGGGCCTAGATCCGTGGGATCCGCAAGGACGTTGGGAGATTGTGAAGGCCAACGAATGCTGGGCTCGCTTTCAAACCTACAAGATCGGTCAAAATCCAATCGACGTCAGAGTCACTAAAACCGACTTCGAGGCGACTCCAGGCCAAGTCCGCCACACAATCAACAACTACTTCGGTAGCCCTGGGAATATTCAGCTTTGGCTTCCCTTGGCGACCAAGAGTCTTCAATACGTACGTACATTTTCTATAAACATTTGATGCTCTCTGGAATCCTACCACTCTCATTGTAATCTCTCATTTCTAATCTATCATAGGCCAATATCCTGCCAGAGATGATTAGTCCCGATCATGAGGCTGTTCAAGGACAATCATCTATTGTAAGGGAACGCACTATAGTCTCGATCAGTAAGTTATTCTTAGCGCGACGACCCAACTTGGCTAATAATAAATGTTTCAAGTCCTCCCTAGCGGTGCGAAAAAGCTTGAAGTCGTGCGACCAGAAGGCGCTGATCAAGGCGAAAGCAACACCAACATAGAGCGAGCAGGTGCAATGGGGATTACCGGTCTCAAGGGCACAATATCGTCGTCTGACTGGGCCTATACCACAGCCGCCGAGCTTCAGTTGGTTATGATGAGCCTTTTCAACCATCAAGACAGACATAAGAAGCCCGAAGATCAAGACCTGAAAAATGCTTGGATCACGGCGGAGAAAGCAGACCGCAACGAATGTGTTGTCATCGATTTTCGGGATTTTATCAGGTTCCGAGTCTAACAGGTTCTACTTGGCTGAGCTCTGTTTTTCCAGGTGGCTATGTTCTTGTATAGTAGCTAAGTCGCTTTGAAGTTCATGTATCCATGGTGGGTCGTGGTGATTAAATCAATATCTCATTATATCTGCATTGCTATCATGTACATAAGCCATCTCTTGAATCCTTAATGCTTAAGCAGCAGTGAAAAAGTCTTGGGTCGACATTTACTTGCGCTGTTGGGCTTGCTCGACGGTCTCAACAGTAGCTTGGTCAGACTTGTTGAGCTGGTCGAGAACGTGGTCATCAACAGCCTCGTGGAAGACATCGACCTTGGTGGTAGCAAACTTGCGAGCGCTGACGCCCTTCTCGAACAAAACACCCAGCTCGGCAAAGGTACGACCGTTGGGTTCCGGGAGGCGGAAGTATGTGTAGATGATACAGAGGAAGCAGATACCGCCCTGTTGTATTTTTTCAGTTTCAGACTTGCAGAAGTATACTTTTTAGGACTTACCCAGAAAAAGCCGGTGTAGTTGCTCCAGTTCCAGGCGGTAGGGTTAAGCATATAAGGAGACAGAACGGCGTTGATAATACCGACAATGCCACTATGATCTGTTAGTTGCACGTCTAATAGACTCGATGATTAAACTTACTAGAAAATACGACCAAGAGCGACAGTCTTGATCTGAAGTCGACGAGAAGGAAGCTCAGAGACAAGGGAATAAGCCACAGATCCAACAGTGAGTTGGTAAACCACAGCCCATCCAATCATAAGACTTCCAGTAGCAAGGGCGCCCTTGTCGCGGTTATCCGCTGGAACAAGACCAAGGAAACCGAGAACGCACAGAACAGTGCAAAGGCCGCACAGTCCATAGAGGTATAGAGTACGGCGACCGATTCCTGCAGACATCAGACCCCAGGCACCGAAAACACCAATCATGTTGATCGCATATTGGCCGAGAGCGAAGGAGTAAGCGTGTTCGGCAGACAAACCGGCCTGCTCGAGGAAGTAGGTTGAGTAGTTCGAAAACGAGTTTCCGCTGAGATTCTGCATGGCCCAAACCATACAGACGATTTCTGTTCGTCGACGGTTGACGCCCTTGAAACAATCGATGTAGGAGCTTCCGTCTGTGAGCTTCTCCTCCAGGGCAGTTGTGTGAACCATCATAGCAACAGTCTCGTCAGCATCAAAATCAGTCTCCCGGTTAAGACTCGTAAGTCTCAAAAGACTCTTCTTAGCATCCGCAACCCGTCCCTTACGAACAAGCCACCAAGGACTCTCGGGAGCAAGCCACAAGCCAACAATCAAAGGCAACGGCCAGATCCACTGCAGAGCATATGGGATTCTGTACGCCCACTGATCAGATCTATGGATCATAGACCTCAAGATTCCGATTCCGATTTCCTGGCCCAAACCCCAGCAGAAGTTGACATAAGTGGTTAGATAACCGCGCAGGGCGATGGGGCAGACTTCGGAGGCGTAGGTTACGCAGATGGTTTGGAAAATACCCCAGGGCAGACCGCAGAGGATTTCGGCGGCGAGGAGCATTTGGACGTTTTGGGCCGTGAAGAAGAGGGTGATGCAGGCAGAGAGCCAGATCATGCAGCCGATGATGGTGTAGCGATAGCCGAAGCGCTCGGAGAGCCAGCCGTTGAGGAAGAGACCGATAATGGAACCGACGTTTGCACCCTGCTATGGTTAGTTTTGTCGATTGAGGTATTTTTGGTTTCGTACGTTACTCAAGCCTGCTTGCCATGCTGCTGGTACTTGATAAGATCCATCAGGTTGTAGTTCACCGTATTTCTTGTTCCACTGAGGGAATGCATCTGAATCACAGTCATTAGTTAAAATAGCGCAGAATTGGTATGCGATAACTCACAGAAGTTGTTGACAAGCACAATATCGAATCCTTCCATAACAATGCAAGTCGAGATAAGCACACTCCAGAACACAGCTTTGGGATACAGCTTGATGCCCTGCATGAGGGTCATCTTCTGCTCCTTATTCGCCGCCGAGCGCGCATGGTCGATAACATCAGGATGAGTCTTGCTAGGGTCGGAAGTATTCTGAGCCTGTGCCTCTGGGGCAGCCGAGACCTTTTCGTCCGACATTCTGGGGTATCACAGCCAAAATGCTAAACAAAAAAAACAGAGAAGTAAGAAGATGCGGGGAAGTGTGATCTGGGGAAAGATGGAGAGGAGCTCCAATATTTCTATTTTATGCTGGGGGGGAAAAGAAAAACATGGAGAGCATCGGCCAAGTTTCCGGAGGGAGACAGACCAAGAAATTGCCTAGCATTGAGAGTGCGGGACAGTTGCCTATTGTGTATTAGCGTGCTGCGTTGAGTCGTGTGCCGATGAAAAATATGGGGTGTAACGTCGCAATAATCAGAGGCCAAGACATTGACAGACACTGGTAGAATCAGTAGAATCTTCTATTCTAGTACCTCTTTTAGGGCCTCTTCTAGGGTCTCTTCAGGGTATTCCCAGTTTCAATGAGTATATGGCATGATACAGAGTGGAATGGCACCACAGAATGTTGGAGAAGAGTCCCCAAATCACTCAGTACGTAATCACCAAGGACCAATTTCTCCGCAACCACCAGCTAATCTGGGGGTGGAACTCTCAGCACCTGATTGACCAACCAAAAACAAGATTATGGCAATCGCGCTGCTAATAAAGTGGATGATCCCCTCAACCAATCTCAGCGCCCCAGTTTTGGAGATGGCCACTCGGCCAATTCCCGCGTTCCAACCAACTTGGTTGGTTGTCTGTTTCAAACTTCGACTCAACTCAGATAGGAAGGTTGATATGCATGACTTTCAGTAGGAGGAAAGACGGTGAGAAGGCCGCGGCTGAGAAGTCCGGGTCTAGATTCCGGTGAGATGGTTCAGATTTCCCCGCGTTTGATCTACGAGCCGAATATGACGAATGATAGCGCTGGTCAACTGTCTACCGCGCCTTATTAATCGAAGCTTAGCTACGGGACGGGCGTTCTAGTGCTTTAGTGGCTTGGTTCATCCGCCGAATGCCACATGGCAGCAACTGCTCGAGGCTGTATTTGGTCTCATCCGGCGGCTCTAACTTGATACCGCAAGGTACAACTTTGCTAGTTTCTACAGTGTCATTAAATTACAATGTGACCTCCCTAATAGTGGCATCTTTCTTGAGATTTCGGCCAAATGGATGACTATGGTTAAGACGTTGATGACGATTGCACCTACCCTAAACTTGATTTTTTTCTGTCGTGCTATATGTCGCGGCGTCTGGGTAATGATAAAACTCTTGCTTTAATATATCTAGTGTATTAAGCGCATAATATTCTTCTTGTGGGCTATATTTCTTCCCTTCGCGCACTACTGGGGAGGTAATACGTGGTTAGCTGTCTATGAACATTGTTTTAGAACCATCACGGTTTACAAAACTTTAGACAGGACCATGGAAGCTGGGCCCTGCATTGTGGAATATAATACCAGTATATTTATGGTATTTCATTTAATTTGATTTTCCTCTCATTCTAGTATTTAGGAGATATTCCTAAAGCTCTCATTGGAGTTATAAGCCGAGCTTGATTCTCTCCAGATCCACTGGAACCACAACCAAGCCTGTTGATAGGCCAGCACAGCGAAACGCTCAGAGCCCCAGAACCTCTTCGTCTTGGTCTAGCAGCAAATCTCCGCACAGACGAGATAACACAAAGTTGGGCATAAGCAAGAACCTGGGCTATTCAAAAATGATAGATATTATATCTAACTTAGGCCTCTGAGATGGAATGCTTGCCACCTCTTGGTCTCTCTAGTCATTGGTTGTGCCAAGTGTTACATCTCACTGTCTTTTGATAATATAACGTCAGAAGTTCCGCTATTCCCTAGTGCAAATAAAATGAGAAACCTACGTGATTCTAGTCATAGTTGTAACATAATCCGATCGATATTAAATTCACTAGAGCTTTTGGTGCGTATTATTTTGAACTCAATGAGGGGTTTAGGTCGAATTAAGGACCCCATAAGCCTCTTTCCAACCAATCACCACCTATTTACTCCACGCACATAGGCCAACTTCACTAAAAGGACCCACCTTTAGGCACCTCAACCTCGGGCCAACATAAGGATAAGGCTTGCAAGAATCCTATCAGTCTGGCAATTAAGTATCAGAACCAGCGACATGAGCGACCCGCTTAGCGTTGCTGCAAGTGTGATAGCACTGCTTCAGCTCGCAGCAACTGCTACGCAGTATATCAAGGACGTCAAGCATGGGTCAGCCGACCGGCTACGGTTACGTGATGAGTTGAGAAGCACAACCTGTCTTCTTGAAATGCTCAAAGATCGCGTTGAGGACGCCCAAGACCCGTCAGAAACTGAGGAAACACTCAAGTCTGCATCTTTAAGGGCTTTAGCGGAACCCGATGGCCCTCTCAGCCTCTTTGGGCAGATACTGCAGGAAACTGTTACCAAGCTTGAACCGCAAGCTAGTTTGCGTCGCTTGGCCAAGCCCTTCACCTGGCCCTTCGACAGAAAGGATATTTCTGATATGCTGACCTCTTTGGAGCGACTAAAGAGTCATTTCAGTCTAATTATGCAGAATGATCTTCGGTATGACTTTGCCAATTCTAGAATAAGATATGCCTGCTTATCAAACGTTTAGAGAGCTAGCCAAATTATCGAACCTTAAATTGGATAACCTGAACGACAAAGTTGATAGGTCGGAGGCTAAGTCACGAGACGAGGAAGCGACGAAGATCATCCCTTGGATCAGCCCAATTTCTTTTCGTGCAAAGCATACCGACATTTTGGATAGTATTGAGCCAGGGACCGGCACTTGGCTAATTGAGCATGAGACCTTTCAGAGATGGGTTAGAGGAGACATTGACGTCCTGTGGTGCCCAGGCACCCGCACGTTGCTCATCACTGCTATCTGAGGGTTGAGCTAATATGGGGCTTTAGCCGGGGCGGGAAAGACAAGTCTCGTGTCAGTTATCTATAAACTTGATGTTTCCAAACACAGAACTGAACTTCCCTCAGTTCGCTAATTATTGATCACCTCGAACGGGGGAGAAATAGTGACACAGCTTGCGCCTACGTCTACTGCGACTACAATCGACGCCTTGAACAGACCCCCTCTGCTCTACTCTCGAGTTTACTCCAACAGGTCCTCCGAAACTTCACAGACCAGCCACTACCAGCAGAAGTGTCAGTACTCTACAGTCAACACCAGAAATATGACACACGTCCTGCACAAGTTCAGGTGACAGAGAGTCTTCAAAGGCTTGTTGTAAAAGTGGCGACATTCTATATAGTAGTTGATACTTTAGATGAATGTGCCAAATCTGAGGAGAACGCTCTCCAGTTTATGGAGATAGTGTCTTCTCTAGGGGCAAACGTCAAGGTTCTTTGCACATCTCGGTTTTCAACCACCGTTGAGGAGTACTTCAGACAGTCTGAGGAGTTGCAGATATCTGCACAAAACGCCGACATCGCAGTGTTTCTTGAAACCCAAATTCGTCAGAAATACCGGCTATCGAGACATGTGCGTGCTGATCCAAAGTTGAAGGACGAAATTGTTGGAACCATTATTCAAGAATCCCAGGGCATGTATGTCATGATTCCAAAACTCGTTCAGGATTTCTTTTCGCTAAAAGAGACAGGTTTTTTGCTCGCTAAACTACATCTAGAGTCTCTTTCCCAAAAGATCAACCGCAAAGAGGTGCGGTTGTCTGTCAAAACTCTCCCTGAGTCCCTAAATGCCACATAATCGGATGCGCTGGACAGAATTTACAAGCAAGCACCAGACGCAGTAGGGTTGGCAGAGGCCGTGCTGTGTTGGGTAGTATGCGCGAAACGCTCCCTGACAATTTTGGAGCTACAACATATGTACGCTATCGAAGACTTACCTGAAGGTTTAGCTCTCGAAGAAGACGATCTCCCAGACGCTGACGTCTTGACCGGTGTCTGCGGGGGACTCATCATGGTCGATAGTGACTCGAAGACAGTTCGACTTGTACACTACCATCCAGGACCACCTAA
>JAADJG010000771.1:0-20775 GCA_012932025.1 Fusarium austroafricanum | reverse complement strand
CGTTCAGTGGCACTTGTGACAGGTTGATAAGTGCAGGCTAGCAGCTCAAAGCGCTCGGTAGGTCACAGTGGTGGCTGAAGAGAACTGCGCCATGGCAGCGAGGGGGATCAAATAGGCAACCATTAAGTGCCGTTCGTTCCGTTTTATTCAACAGTTTCTGCTCCTGTGTCTCTCTAACATGCTAAGTTTGGACAATCGTATTAGGCTTCTGTAGCCCAACGCCGGCATTAACACCCACGATGGCGAGCCTATACAATCGATTTCCTTCAATAATACCGCTGCCTGGTTATTATAACATTAAAACGCCCACCGAGTATAACGTCGACTTCGGATGGCGATGTTGTAATTATGCAACTATCGCTATTTGCTTTACTATTCTTGGCTATCTTCTGGACCTTTTACCTTGGGATTTCATCAGACATACTGCCATTTTTGTATACAGCACATTCAACGTCATTGCCGCTCCCGATGCATACCTGCGTTTTAAGACCGCTTGTTTACATGCCATTGCCGCTATAGTGGCAATTCTTTTGCACCGCTGGTATGAACTCCTGTGGGCTGTATCCACATACTTGGCAATTACGTTCTGCGGATGTTGGTTGGACATTGAGCTAGTCTACAGGCTCGTCTTGGACTGCCCAACCGATAAAGTCGGCGAATATAGAAGGCTCAACCATGTCCGCATGTTCGCCCATGTTAGTACGGCTGCGTTGCTTTTCCGTCGGAAGGAAGTCTTTCATCTTATGTTTTCTAACATTAAGAACTGCGATCCTGTATCGACCGTTGTACTTCCCCCTCTTCTTAGCGAGTTCATTTATGAGCTTAACAGCCGACGGCCAAACATGGGCATCTCTTGGAAGTCAATGTCCGAATCATTCGCTGCAATCCAGCAGATTTTGAAACCGCTTGACAATTTCTATTTTGAATTGCGCTCAAGGGTGTATTATTACTTGAAGATAAAGTACCGGAATTGGATGGAAGAACGCGATCAGCAGGTCAACGCTTTAAAATTCGACTACAGCTGCGTGCCGATCAAGGAGGACGAAATTCGACTTCTCTACCTTCCTCGTCGATCCTGGAATCCGCTTTCTGGTGGGCTGATTCGCACGAAGCTATTTTCGGTGCCTCTAGCAGAAGTAAAAGATTATGAGTATGAAGCATTGTCTTATACCTGGGGCCAGACATCCACTCAGCGAACTATTGCAATCTGGGACAGGCGATTCTACATTAGTCAGAACCTTCATCGGCTTCTGTATGCTAGGCGGTCCCTCTTTCATGATCGTTTTCTATGGGTCGACCAAATCTGCATCAACCAGAAGAACGACGAAGAGATCGAAAGTCAGATTGAGAAGATGAGAGACATTTATATCGATGCAGACCGTGTTGTCGCTTGGTTAGATGACAGTTTCGACGCCACGATGGCAGTGCACACTATTGCAAAAATCTCCAACCAATTCCAATTGTGGAATATACAATCAGACAAACTCCTCAATTCCTGGGACAGAAACACTCCACAATGGAGGGCTTTCATGAAGTTCATATTACATCGATATTTCACAAGAGCATGGATATGCCAAGAGGCTGGCCTGGGTCACAATTTACAGTTCTACATTGGCGGCTTCTACCTTTTGCCAGAGACTATTTGGTATGCCATGAGGGCCTTATCGCAATCGGACGCCGTATTGGAAATTTGCAAGGAAAGCGACATTCCAGCGAATCATGCTCTTGACGTTATCAAATGCTGGAATACAACCTTTGGTCTCCGCCCATGGGACTCCGAGTCTTCCCACAACAAGGAAACAACACATTGTCTTGGTCTTATGCTATCAGTCTGCTCCAAATTGCAAGCCACCGATCCTCGTGACAAAATATACGCGCTGTTAGGCATTTCGAACAGCGATATCGGAAGGCAGATCAAAGCGAGCCAGAACATCTCCAAATCAGAGCTGTTCCGCTCGACTGCAATCAAACTACTTGAATCCACCAACGACGCTGAGTTTGTGCTGCCTCACGCTGGGATATATGGATCCAATAACAACCCGGATCTCCCTACTTGGGCTCCAGATTGGGAAATGGAGATTCAGAGGACTACTGAGCTGATCAGTATCCACCTTCCACCCGGGATGCAGAATATTCAACGAATGATAACTATGAGTCATGAAGTCGAGGACCTGCCAAATACTCTTACCTGCAGGTATACGGCTGGTGGCCTTTCGAGGCCTGAGTTTCAAATAGATCGCACGCTAGGATGGCTCCGAACGAATGGAGTTTTGATTGACAGAATTACTACTCAAACCACACGGACTTATGACTATCTCTCTATGGATCTATTGTCTGTTCAGCTTTGGTTAGCTGAAGCGGAGATGCTAGCCCATGAGATTCCAGACCGTGCAGTGCTACCTCGGACGCTCATTGGCAACCGAATCAATAGCAATTTGAGCTGGCGTCCCGATCCAGAAAGTCTATTAAAGGCATATCACATCTTGAAAGACGATCTTGCGGCATTCGAAGTCGAAAGTTTACGATATCGCAACTACGGCTTTATGGAAGGCTCCCAGTCTGCAACAGAAGCCGAGGGGCAAGGCAATGATCTGGTACTTACCATGGACTTTGCATCGAGAATGAAAGCAATATGTGGCGGACGGAAGCTTTGCGCTACAGCCCGCCAACGGCTTGGGGTTGTGCCTGCTATGACGAGAAAGGATGATGTCGTATATATTATCCCTGGCATGCAGACCCCATACATATTGCGTCCCGTTAGTATACCAATCATTGGGGGCTCTGTAGGATGGTTCAAGCTGGTTGGGGAGTGCTATATCGACGGAGCGATGGATGGTGAGTTGATAGTTAACCAATCTTCAGAACCTATTACAATTCTATAGCTCATGGCATTTATTTGGTCATTTTGCCGCCTAACTGTTAAAGACACAAATCGCAATTGTCAGCTAAAGTGTACAGCATGCTATTGCCATATAACTTACGCGCAGGTGCTGGGATACCGTGGACTCTGCACTAGTAATTTCTTATGGTGAGGAAGAAAAAGAAACATCAAGACAGTTGGAATGAAAAAAGAGAAGTTTTATTCCGCGGAAAAATCGGCTGTGGCTTCTCCGCCCATGAACGGGGATGGCTTGTTCGTCCGTGTTGGAGGCGGTGGTGGCTTGGTGGTAGTGGTCTCAGCTTGCGCGTCGTCTGAAATATGGAGTTTAGGGTTCAAAATGTCAACTGGCGCTGTCTTAGTCCCTCCACTATTGCTGTGGCTTCCCGGAGACGTTACAATGTTAGTGGACACTGCACACAGTACGTGGTCAATGTTGGCTAGTATTGCCAAATGGTGCTCTGCTCGCCCAAATTCCTATTAGCTCATCATGTTTTGGTAAATTGACTTGGCTTGGATTCTTAATAGTCTCGGCCTAAAATAGCTTGCATATCAACGAAACAGATTCAAGTGGCTAAACGATTAATTCCAACACGCCTCCGAAATGCAAGGGACCCACCCATACAACAACGAAGAACATATCTCCAAACTGCTGAAAGATTTTGAACAATGACCAATCAATCTGTGAAGAGGCTGTTATGTCTCTTATCCAATAGCAAAGCGCGTAACATCTACCAGCGTTCCCGTAGACGTAGTAGTTGTCTCCTGGTACCCAATCACTCTCTTTTCATCCATGTCTTCTCTGGAGGCATCTTCTGGCAACCCTTGAATAGGGCCACGCTCAGCAATGGCCACAGGGTCGTATCCAATAACCTGCTCTGTGCCTCCGACTTTCCACCTTCCCCAAGTGCCCAAAATGGTAGCAAGAAACGGAACTAGCAGAATTGCCAAAACGCGCTCGTCGTACACATATCGTGTGAAGGGTTCGCGTGTCGTAATAGATAGGTCGGAGGCGTTGGGCGCCCGGCTGAAAGCCAAAAGAGTTGCCATATCAAAGATATCTTCAATGCGTCTCGCTACCTGTTCAGCAGATGAATGCGCTTTCTCTCGGAGCAGCAGGGTTGCTACAGCCGAGTTATAAAGCGAGTCTGACCCATCACCAGTCCCACTACCGGCGCTAAAGGTGTAGGGGGACCGCTGGTAGCTATCCGTGTAGATGCGCCGGAGAGGTACAGCACTGCTATCCAGCACACTGTCGCTTTTTTCGAAATCGCTACGATGAAGCACTGGACTATTATTGCCAATCTGTTGAACTCGAACCGTCCCGTAGCTCAGCGAGCAGTCAACCGTGTTATGATACCAAGGCCCCTTTAACGAATCTGTTCCATTTGCGAATGTTCCAAATATCACTGCAAAATCGCCCACTGGGCATGTCTCGCCGCAATCAGCCGGGAAGCCAGAGCTGAAGTTGGCGTAAATGTATGGGCCGCTCCCACCAATGACTGTACAAATATCGGCATTCAGATCGCTGCAAACGCTGAATCGGTCGTAATCCAGCGGAGAATTCACATATTTAGCTGAGCTCGACTTGCAGGTTGCTTGGATACTGGCTACGGCAGTATCAACTTGGCACCTTGAGTTTGAACAAACCGGCGAGGCGGGAGCACTCAGATTGCTCAGAGTCGCTAAGGCAGCCGTAGTTCCCTGAATATCTTGGAAATTCCCGCCGTTATACGCCTGGCTTGCTGCATTAATCCACCCGGTCCAAGGATCCGAATCACTATTCTCGAACGTCTGTGTAGTGTTGAAGCTTTCGACAGGAGATATCCCGGAAACAAGAACGGGGCCAACAATGGCGAGTGCAATTAACAAGATGCCTCCAAATTTAAGTCGCCATGAATCTCCGTCAAATACGTATGTCAAGTGCGCAAATGTCGACACACTCCATTGCGCGAGACGTCGAGACTCCCCAACGGTGAGAGGTTTCTTGACGGACCGTGGAGCTAGTTTGAGCCACAGCGATTGCTCAGCGCAGCGCGTAGCAAGACTGGATGTTGAAGCTACTAGAACAGCGGTAATAAGGGTGACAGCTGTAGCAGGTTTGATACCAGAGGCGCTAGGGTCAAGAAGAGAACGAATGTGATATGACCCAGGAGAAGCGTATAAGATAATAATCAAGATGTAGCTAAGGAGCATAAAAAGGAGAAGAATGAAATTAATGATCGTGTTGATCATTCGAGAGTGAGTGTTGCACCATTTTGATAGGGCCATCATGTTTGCTCGTCTTATTGTACTTTTTGGAGCATTGTTTTAGAAACTAGTAAGAGCGCCGATCAAGAAGGCAAAGAGCTGTTTAAGTAACGCGGCTCAGAAAGTATGTATGATTTTGCACTCCGTAGTGCTACAGTACTAAATCCCTCGTCGCAAATTCTTGGGACCACTTAGATACAGCGCCACAACTGTGTATAAACCACTAGCGTAGCAGCGGTCACAACCAATAAACCAGATTCGGCTTCAATAACGCCCAATGCGAATTGACCCCGCGGAGATGCGGCCGTGGTGCTAGATACAATTACAAGGCGTATTGAGGCGGTGGGACGACCAGCAGATCTAGATTCACAGTAACAGCAATTATTAAAAGTCTGGAATGTGATCCATTTGTCATGTGGAAACTAAAAAGCGCCGCTAGACAAACAGTCGCATATCCATAGCAGCGAGCCCGGGAGTAACGAACACTTGTTACCAGCAAATCTCATCGGCATCGTCATTGTCATTGTCAATGCACTTGTTGTGGAGGTCCAGAAGTTCGTCCCCTACATACCCACCGCCCGTCTTAGGAAAGCCAAGGTCCACCGCGATGGGCCAGAACAGATTCATCAGTGTCTAAAAGGGTTCCTTGTTGCAGAACTATCGTCTCCACCAGTTGCGCTACATCTCCAATACGTCAACGCCTGGTTGTCAAAATTGTCAGCCGGCCAACTATCCTCCAAAGGGTTCAGAACCATACTATGCCTTGTTTGTTTGCAGGTCGACTTTGGCCATATCTGCTCGACCAGGGTGGCCTTCATTGTCCTTGATACTATACCGATCGGTCAGAATGAAGCGATAAGTATTTCCAACTCACTGAGACCGCCATGGTACCAACCTGTTCTGACTCAACCATATTTACCTTCTAGCACTTAAATCAGAGCTGAGCCCGGAGCCACTTGTGATAGCCGTTGCCATCACTAGACTTGTAGCCTTGAGCGATGGAAGCACCGAGTAGCATCACTCTCAGGTAAAGGTCTTTGGAGGCTCTGCGATCAAGCCCTGGGGTCTGCTCAACCGTCAGGGTCTGATTGTCCAAGTCGCTCGGGTCTAAGTCATCATGACCCTGCGACTGGTGGGATTGATGGTTCCCCACGTCCATATTAATCACATCGGGTGCACGACCGTTACTATGGGGCGAGATACCATCAGAATGGTTGAAAGCGTTTGTATACGTACAAAGAATACGGCTAAAGACCATAGAGATAGCGGCGTGGCCACTACGGGATACCAGCATAATTACCTCTCAAAGTGCTTTAAACTAAACAAAAGGCGGGGAGAATATCAATGGTGTGAAGGAACAGAGATTTCAGGACCTTCGAGCCTTGTTATAGTACTTCCATGGCAGGTCAGACTATTAAATAAATACACCTAGATTAAGACCTTGCGGGTGCAATGTCCTGAGTATTTACAATATCCATCCAAGCGATCAACTCCGTCTTGACCGCGCCCCACGACCTACCAATGGCTTCGGCATCCTCGACAGTCAACTTTGTTCCCTTCACGAACTCGATATTGTCCTGTATCTCCTGAAAATTAACAGCGATAGTCACAGTAGTGGTCTCCATGTCCTCTGCAGCCGACACAACGTTGTTAAACAATGGACGAATGGAGATGAGTGTTTTATAGGAGGTGTCAAGGTCTCGCTTGGCGCTTTATAGAGTAGAGATCAAGCGTATAATATCAGCAAGCTGGAATCATTCTATAATGCCCTTGACTGCGGTTGCTGAGGCGGCCAAGCCCAAACCGAGGGCTTCTGCAGCGCTAAGTGTAATCGAAAGTGGACTTAGGAAGTCATAGCCAGCCAGTAATGCGGCACCGGTTAGAACTAAGATGACAATGTTGGCGATCAGATTGAGAAACAAATCACGCTCCTGCTTCTCGAGTTCGTCAATTTTGCCATTGACTTCATCCAAATTGGTCTTGATTTGATCCAAGTTGGCTTGGGTTTGCTTCAGGGCTGTTATGTAGCCGGCTGATCCAGCCCGAAACTTGTCTGCTGCTCTACCGAGAGCAACGAATAGTAATCAGTAGGATCCTCTAGAACCTGGCCTTGGACAGCCGTAAGGATATTGTAAATGCCACCTAAGCAGCCGCTGATGGTGCGCACAGTCTCGATCCAAGTGACTGCATGGCCATTGACGGTAGCTCCGCTCAACTCAGCTCTCTAGAGCTGATCAATGCTGTAGGCGAGCTACTTCAACGTGTTGTTAAGATCTTCTTCGATCTCGCTAATCTTGATGGCCTTGTATGCTATAATGGCTCCTAGCCCAGCAAGAAAGATATACCCCGGAATCTTGATGTTGCGAATTTATTCAGCAGCACTTGCCCTCGCAGAGTTGCCACGATTGCGGAAATGACCAATATCGCGTTCCAAGCCTTTTTGAAAGTTGGTAGCTGCATTGTTGACATCTGCAAAAGCGTTGTTGGCACGGGCGGCGAAGTCTGAGCACTGATGCAGGCATTGATTGCATCCTGCAAGAGAGTGTCTCTAAGCTTGACTATGGCCCCCTTGTCCCCGCTCGGGGCCTCCTTGTAACGTTTAAGGATATCTTGCACCTTATGGCACATCGCCCCTGTGGGTCGAAGCAAGCCAACCACAACTGGACTTGCGCTCCTGATTCCATTATCAACATCACTCGTGTCAATAATAATGTCTCCGTACAGGGGCACTGATGTTTGAGCAGTGACGAAATGTGAGTTGAAGATCTTTGAGGCATCATTGATTCGTGCAATATCATACCGCAGCCCTGTCTGAGCATGAGCAAGCGTCGTGGCATTCTTCCTTTGAAGTTCGAAACTGAAGGCCTTTTCCATAAGCATCTCGTATGAAGAAGTATCACCAGAAGAAATCTTCGAATTCGCTGCCTTGATAGTATCATGGAATGAGTCTTCGAGCTGCTCAACCGAGGATACGTTGAGTGCTCTAAGCAGTCTGGTCCGAGGGTTCTCTTGAGTAGCCGCGATACTCACCAAAGAGGATATATGGACTCCCTGCTTGTTGAGGGTGTCTAGATAGATCGTAGCGGCATTCTGTACCTCAGTCTTTACGCCCTGTGCCGCTATAATGATGGACGTATCCTCAAGTATTTCCATTCCCAGTAGCTCTGCCGTCGCATCGTCCATGGTCTTGAGAGTGTTGGCGTCTGTAGCCATTCTTCCCCAGAACTTGTTCAAGGTGGCATAGAGTTTATCCAACTCAGTGATTTTTCAACGAAAGAAGAGAGTTCGCTAATGGCCGTATTAGCCACATTGATGTATGCTTCTGTCTGTGCGATCTGCTCTGCCAACTGCGAGATTTTCAGGACGCTGATGATGATACTGGCAATGAGGCCACCAAGAAACAGTGAACCAACACTGAGGACTATCGCAGATGGAACGCCGGCGACCAAAGCGATAATACCTATGGCTATAACAACTATCGCGCCAACAACCATGCCCCAGAAAGCGGCCGTCAGCTTGCTAAGGGACTCTTTTTGTACCTTCAGGGTGTTTTGAAGACCCGTGAGTTTGTCTCTTAGCAGTTGAAACTGGGTCACAAGCTGCTTCTCGACGTCGTCCAGCTGCTTTGTCATGATATTGACAGTACCTTTGGTGTTAAGGATCGAGTCGTTGAGAAGCTTTGACCAGACTCTCGCATGACCTACAAATTTTGTCCTTCTTTGATGGCCATGGCTTTCTTCTTCTCCTTGTCTTTGTCGCTAAGTTTCGCGTATTCCTCGGCATTATCTTCGACACGAACATTTAATCTTTTATTTTATTCAAGCGACTAAACACCCATTCCTCCGCAGTGACATCTCCCTCCTCCTTTCATACTATCTGTCAAGTTTCCCAAGAGCACGTTCTTGGCGCGTCCGTTGGTAGCGTTAAGCACGGCAGAAAAGGCCTTGCCGTAGGTGAAGCGTCTGAGGGTTTCTATATTGATGGTATACTATGTGTACGTTTTAGGGGCTACCCTATACAGGTCCGTTAAGGTAAGGGTGTAAACGACAAACTACAGAATTGCTATAGTTGCATCTTTCCTTTGTAAATCCAAAATGCCTTTAAAAGTTGCAGTAGCCTTATTGTTCTGTCCAATTTGGTTTGAAATCTATAATTTACCAACCTATCATAGTATAATCCCCCGTTCTATTAGTCCACAGACTCGACACTGTTTCATAATTATTTTAGCCAATGACAATACGTGTCTGTAAAGCTGGCGCAAACTAGCCTAGTTAGGAGACAGGGAATCTTCTGCTGTTCAGCCGCAGCCTTGCTGAGTCTTACTCTGTATCACAACCCCGCCTTCAGCTTAAATTATCTCTCACCAGTGTTATAATACACATTTAAAGATACTTTAGTAGTAGTCGATTGGCTACTTACACAGACAAGTCGCTATTGCTTCTGAGATGCACAATGGCAGACCCTCTGAGTGTAGCAGCTAGCGTTGTCGGTCTCCTTACAGCTGCTGCTCAGGTCTCAAAAATTATCGCCAATGTCATCCAAAAGGCTCGGCACGCGCCAGAAGAATGTGGACGAATTAAAGCTGAAGTTGACGACATTCGAAACGTACTTGTTACACTTCAGCTATTTATTATCGGGCCTCAACCCCGGCAGGTTTCTCGGTCGCGAACCTCTCTTATCATGGTTGAGCAAGTCGTCGCGACGTTGGCGGCTTGTGTCACCACATTCTCAGAATTGGATACATTTGCCACGGCCCTTGAGAATGAAACTAGTTTTTTGGATCGGCTGCGTTGGGCGAGCAAAGATAAAGAGATACACGCCATCCTTGTTCGACTCGAGTCTCATAAGATTTCGTTGACACTCATGCTTACAATACTGACATGGTATGCTATAATCTCTATTCGCCTGATAATAAGACAGATGTTAAAATTATTCCTTTCAGTCAGAATCAAGATGAGGCCGAAAGTCGTGTTGATAAGCTCTGTGACATGGTGGAGCAGATGTTGTCCGAGAATTTGACATTGAAAGGGCGCCTCGCTGCTTTCGATACATGTCATCAAGTAGAGGATCTAGGGGACACATTCGAAATGAGACTAAACGATCTCAATATTGCAGAGGCCGACGGAGGAGGCGAGACGGCAGGCCTGACCTCTCCTACAGCGGAAAGTCAACCAAAATGGCAGCGCAATGCACTAGGCTTTGCATTTGAGGAAGTGCTTATGGGCTCAAGGGCTTATCGACTTGCGGGAAAAGACAACTCGGATGGGTTCTCGATCATCAGCTCGGCCGGCAGAACTGCGTCCTGGTCCATGTTATCTGGCCTGAGTCTCTCGGAAATCTCTCACATTGGTATCCAGGCCATTCCAATTTACCCTAGCGATATTACGAACAAGGAGCATTACGACTTTTCTCCTATTATGGGAGACACTTTACCGGCAAAAGCTGCCCCTGATACCAGTAGAGCAAAGCTATCTCGTCGAGATCGACTAAGGGGCTTATTCCGAGGACAACGGCTGGCGGAACCAGAGCCCGAAACGTTGCCTGCTGTATTTGGAGTTCCCCTTCTGATAAGCATAAAATATGCGAATGTGGACATCAGTCTTGTAGATGAAGCTGGAGTGTCCCGAATATATGGCTACATACCCCTCGTTGTCGCCAAGACGGGAGTTTTCTTGAAGGCAAAAGGTCAGTGTGATCTCTCAATTTTCCTTTTATCGGCACCTGTTAACAATAAACACTCTCTAGCTACGGAGGTTGAGGACATCTTTGCGACTACTGGAAATCCTGTGCGAATGAGCGAACTGCAATTGATATTTGAGTCCCCTCCAAGATACGGTAAAAATTTGGTATGGGACGGGTACACGGTTCATGACGCCGCTGGGATTCTTCTACGATATCTCAAAAGCCTCCCGGAGCCGATTATCCCGTACCGCTGCTACCAAAGCTTCATTGAGGAGCTGGTACCATTTACCGGCCAAGAGTTGACACCAAAAGAGATTTCCCTTCTTAGTGAGGTGGTTGTAAAGCTTGCCCAAGACATGCCACCGCCAAACCGCCAATTGCTGGTATACATGCTTGACACGTTATCGGTCTTTGCATTCAGGTCTGACGTGAACAAAATGACAGCTCTTAGACTAGTCAGCACGTTTCAGCCTTCGATCCTGTCGAGGCCGCCGGATGAGATGGACGCTGAGGCACATCGCACCAGTACCAGTGTGGCAGTGCTATTGATCTTGTACGAATCGATTGATTTAATACGTTTAGATGATATCAACGGATAGGGGAGCGGAGCACCCAATCACGAGGTGGTATGTTACATAAAGGGTTCTTCATTTGTTATGTATTTGTTTATGAATGAATCAGTATCTCAGGTCTGCTATGCTAGATCAGATCTAATTTAGCACATTCCAGCCAACCATCATTTATCATGCGTCTTCGTGGTCATATGGTAAACCTTTAACCCGTCATTACAAGATGATGTATACATACCGTATCTGGAAAAAGAATGGACCTGCCCTGCGTATTTCTAACAGGATTGTAGCTCCGACGGAAATACGCCAGAGAGCCACGCGTGAGCAACCATAGCTAAAAACAAGGAAAGGACAGCCAGGGTAAGCAGCGTCTAGATAATTACTAAAGTAGCGATTGAGATTGTTTCCCACTTTCTTTGGCCATGCTCGGCAACTCCAATATCACGACGCTTGAGGAGCGTCACAAGCTGGAGCTCAAGAATAAAACATAGCCATGTAGATCCTAGGAAGACTCGGACTGTGTTCATGAAGAAAGTCGGTCGCAAAGGTGCCCATACGTCAATCGAATCTGAGATTTGGCCAATTACCAGAGCGAAGGTTGAAGCCCGCAGATTGAAACTCCGAACACGACGGTGAAGGAAATTTGTACTCTTCTGTTGTGATGTCGGTTTGGGAGCTTAGAAGGCGCAGTGTGAGAGGCTCAGTTTCAGCCAACGATTGCTCACCAAGTTAGATATGATGGTGAGGAAGATGCCATCTTGGGCTGTTGAATATCAAGAAGATACAAGTGCTAGAGATGTCGGCATATAACTGAGAGAAGAAAGATGTATCTGCTGTAGATTGCAATTCGACCGACTGTTGGTTCCCACTCTAGGTATATTCTGATGCCTCCAAGGCTCTGGAAAGGTTAGGTGCAGACTCTGTCCTATCAGTGTGATGGCATAAGCGCCCAACAACCCGAACCCCTCGCGCCATGACAATAGCATCCTTCTCGGTCTCGTATTTCAAGCCTTCAAGCCTAACTTCTACCGCTGGCTTTGCAGAAGGCTGATCCTTCCAACGTTTTCTTGGGAGTAGCTTGGTGAAAGGACTCCCAACTCCAGCAAGATTGGGGCATCATTTCTAAAGAGACGCGGAGTCATGGGTGCGGATATGGCGGCCAGATCGGCTCTCGGCTCCAGTTCCAGATAGTTAAAACTCCGAAAATAGCGACTGCAAAAAAGATGACCATAGAGATTATGCGCCCCCTCGTTGTGATGTCGATCTCGGTGTCATTTTCAGAGGTTACAGGAAGTGGTAGGAGAGGCTGAGTCTCAGGCAATGGTGGCTCGACGAACGCTGAGGAATGGCCCGTATGGTGGTGGTGGTGGTGGTGTGAATGATGGTGGTGGTCCGTATGGTGGTCCGTATGGTTGTCTGTATGGTGGTCTGTATGGTGGTCTGCCATTTTAAAGATAGAAAAGCTAGCAATCTATATCGAGTTGATACAAAAAAAGGATGTATTTCCTGCGGGGGTTAATTCGGGTCACTTATATACTGTACCGACGTTTAGAAGGATTCGCTGCGCCTTGCGGATCCTTCCTTAAGCCTAATTTGGTGGTATCCGCCGGGCGCAGCGAATCCCTTTACGGGGCGCAAGGCACTATACTTGTAAGCATACAGAGTTGAAATAAAATATTTAAGCGAGATTCAAGCCAATCATGCATAGATAATAGCAGAGCCTGGAATGCCGTATAATGGAAGTACCGGAATATTCTGGCCCGATGATATAACTCAGAGGTGCCTTGCGCCTCGCCCAGGGAATCCTTATGTTGGTACGATATTGTGATGCTTATCCTAGTGGCTGAAGCTAAGGCTTTTCAAAGGTCAGGTCACTAATCTATCTTATCAGCGCGAGTACATAAGTGCCCCTAACCTCATTTTCCTTTGTGTATGACTGATCTATGGTTCATATAAAGAACTTCGATAGTGAGTTTTATGTGCATAAAGATTATAAATATGGAAGGAGTGGTTTTGTCGCCAACACCCGATTGTTCTGCTGACATTGAGGGCAAGGGAAATGTTAATCAGACATTGCTTTTAGTAAGCGGACCAGCTTTATTCATGAGCCGACTTTGTATATAAGTCATCTGATGCATATAGCTCTCTCGAAGTGTCATTGTGCGGTTAACTACTTGAACCACTGATCCATGGAACTAGTAAATGGCGGCGACATGTGATTTGAACCCTAAAAACATAGGTTGGTGACACCAAAACCAGACTCTGTCTTTTCCCCAAGACGTAAGCAGAAACGCTGCTCATTCCCTTGTCTCGTTCTCCAGTTATGAACAGCTTAGTCTAACGAAGCCCCTTGGGACCAGACGGGTCTAGCCCTATTGGCTGGACCATCGGTAACCCCTTAGAATAAGGCTGAAACCCCGGAACTCTATTTTCCAATATGTCCTAATTAGGAGATTAATGTTCATGCCACGATAACCTTATCAGCAGAAAACCATCATTCCAGAACTTCACATTGGTTCCGGATACGACTAGTAGCTTGTACCTTATTCACTAGTTTCAAGATCGCATAAGGATGATTGGTTGGCCACCGAAAAACGCTGGTATTGTGTCGGTGAATCCTGTCTATCAATACCTAATTGTACCTAGATTTCTTTCGGATCCGGTCGAGGCTAGATCTACATAACAGCTTCAGAAACCTAGAACAATAATCTAGCCTTAGATCTTTAGGCCCAGACAAAACGGCGGACCAAGACGTCGGGTCCATCTAGTCGAGATCGAGAAAGAGGCGGCCTAGCAAGAAGGGCTTGGCGGTCAAAGGCCCAGAGAGGCCTAAATATTTTGAACCCTTGTTTGGTCAACAACTTCAATATAAATGCATGGCTTTCCACGCTTTTAATATTTTATCCATAACCAGACAAGACGATCAAATCGTATTCCAACGATCTTCTAAGCCTTTATCTGCGAACCTTCTTCATTCCTTTTCGACCTTCGCCAGTTTGAGAAATGATCTTCTTTAAAAGTGTTGAACTCCTCTCCCTTGCATCTCTGTTCCTCATACAGTCTTCCAATGCCCTGCCCCATCACGACTTTCCTCTTCTCAACCGCCGCGATGACGCCGATGTAAGCGTCAATGCCACTGTGGGGAATGAGACCAGCACAATTCTGCACCCGGTTATTCCTCCTGCCGTTGACCCCGAGGATCTTGATATCCTCAAACTCGACACTTCAGTTACGCTAGCATGGGCCAGGCCCAATACCCAGCACAAAAGAAAGCGCAGTGATGGTATCTTCTCCCAAGCCAACTTGACCTTTGCTTATCCAACAATCCCGCTTGATTACTCCAATTACGTCTCGGATATTTCTTGCAAGGTCGGCCGTCTGACTGCCAGGCTGAGCTACGGTGCTTACAATGTCGCGAAGACAGCCTGGAAGGGCAAAGGTCCCATCATCCTTGTCACGGCAGTGGATGGTTGCGGTGATGATGATACTAACAAGTTCTTCATTACCAAGTCAATCACATTCTCAGAAAAAGACCACACTTTCACTGCTAAGGGACTTTCAGTCGGATACAGAGACGTGGTTACCCATTTTGACCTGGCTTGGGGTAATGTTGGAGCTTTGAAGTTGAAGCGATCTATGGACAAGAGAGACGTAAGTAGTATTCTACTCGTTGAATCAACTGCAGCTCACAACTATCGCAGATATTCCAGCCGCAGTCCCTTCATCGACGAGTCGCCTTGCCTAAAGCCTCATGGGACATCAAGCTCAGCGATCCCAAGAACTTAGGCGTCGACTCGTCTGCACCATGGGAGAACGCCGCACTGCTCTACAAATATGGCAAGGCAGGCGGCACTAAAGACGACTCATTTTCCAAGGGCCAGGTCTCTGATCAAGATAATTCTACCTTCCCTCCTAATCCCAACAAACCTGCATCCGTTGACTATGGCCTTGGCCTGTACTGCGTGGACTGTAGCTTTGGAGGCACAACCCAAATCTGGGGAAGCATTGCGGCCAAAACGCAGATGTCACGACCCTTCATCAAAGTTTCCAAAGTACAGACCGGATTCGATGCTTCCTTTAGAGCAGCTATCAACCCCGGCCTCGAAGCTTATGTGAAATATGGACAGACGTACGAACAAGTTCTGCAAAGGGTTTCGCTCACGCCTTGGAATATTCCCGGGTTGGCAGACATCGGGCCTTTTATCGATTTATCAGTAGAGGCCAGTGCGCAAATCAAGACTACCGGCCAATTTCTCATGGGCTCTACTGCTGAGTGGGACAATGTCAATGCGCAAGTTGACTTACTAGACTCAAGCAACAGCTACGCCAATGGTTTCGTCCCAATCGTTTCTGCCGAAGCTCGAGCTTCTGGACAAGTTGGCGTCAGCGCTTCTCTTGGCATGCCGCTGAGACTTGGAGTTGGAGTCAACATTTTCCATGGTCTTTGGGTAGCCGAGGGAGCTGTCAAGGATACCCCCAGTGCATCAGCTGGGGCGAGCTTCCAGGTCTCTACTGATACCAAAGGGGGAACAGATATCAACGGCGGCTGTTACGGTGTTGCTTGGAACGTGGGACTCGACAACAGCGTGACAGCAGTTATCGATATCACAGGTCTGACAACCGTCAACTATCCTCTTACAGACCCTATGACATATGAGGTAGCCTCGGGCTGCATCGGATATAAAAAGCCAGTCGACACCACATGTTCTCCAACCTCGGTTGTTCCGAATCCGCAGATCCCCAAGGGACAGACATGCAAGAAAAACACGGCGTTGTCACGTCCTGCTACGAAATACTGGCTTGGGGCTGCTAGCCCTGTCAAGGATCTGGGTACATGTGCTACCAAGTGCTTCAAGAACAGCAAGTGTATCAGTTTCAGTCTGAGCAAGAAGTCTTGTCAGATGTATACATCTTCTCACAAGAGTTTGAAATGGCAGTATCAGCCAGATTATCCGGAGTTATCTCTCTATGATAGGACTTGCTATGCTTATCAAGTGTGTAATTGAGGGTAGGGTTTGGATGGTTCTTTTATTCAGGGTTAGATAGCATATTTGTTCGGTATGGGGACTGACGGAACTATCGGTCCTGGTTCGATTCTTTATATACGTCGCCGTGCTCTCCCTTCTTTCATACTGTTCAATACTAAAAGTCCACTCAAAACCAAATATTATGTCTGAGCACAGCTCTTCGCAATTTCTCTCCCGCAGCCTCAAGATGTATGCGCTTTTTCGCCGAAGTATCTTCCCAGTCTCGCCCCTGAAAGATCCAGAAGTTCCAAGAAGAGTCGCTGGAAATTCATTTCGTTAAGACATGCCCACGTCCCAAGAACCGATAGACGAAGAATCATCTTTTGAATTCTTTTCTTGCCTATTCCAGAAAGTTCCAACCCCATATCCAGCCTTGGATCTGTTCCAAGAAAGGATTATCCAGAATTGAGTCACCTGGATCACATGTAATATCTCCAGTTGATAGAAGACTAGCCGCTGTTTCCAGTGGTTAGTAGCTATAATATTTTACAATTCTTCCCTGGAAGTCAAGAAAGCTCACCTTGTTCATATTCTAAGAGGGTATCATTTAATAAAGTGTTAGCGCAGACGTCCATGTCTTGATCTGCAAAGTTCATGCTAAGTGTATCAGTGATGCTACCGTTGTTCATCGTAGGTGGTGAATTCAAGTCAACCTTTGTCCCTAGTAGCATCCGCGCTTGGACAGAACATTCTCCCTCGGGCTCTATGAAGTGATTTTCGCTTCGGCCCCTCTGTGAGGGAGTGCTGGATATACGCTCAGATGTCCTAGACAGAAGCTCAGTCTCTGGCCAATCATTGCCTTCCTTTATCATCGCAAGACCCATCAGTCTCTTCGTGATATCCAAACTCTGTGCGGCAACAATTGACTTATCCTTGAGAAGGGTCTGTACCGTCATTAGCTGCCGCACCCCAGACCTTGCCTCGACCGAGTTGGAGGTCAAAGGATTAAGGGTTATCGAGATGCAGAGCGTCACGCCCGCCACCAAGAGGTGCAGTGACACAACAGCTATAGCATATGTCTCAGATGCTTCCAAGAGATATGGAGTCGAAGCAACTTTTGATATCTGTAGTGCAGCTTCCCTACACTCTTGTATCGCCAGCTGAAATGGGTCAGGCTTCGAAGTGGTAGTGTCTGTTGAAGTCGACCTGGCCATTTTGAATGATAAAAGAGGCCTGTAGACCAAAATTCTCGCATTTTCGTACGCCAGCTTGAGAGAAAGCGCTTGTAAGCGGAACAGATAATCTTCAAATTCTCGTCCAGTTCTCTCACGGTCTTCCGCAACCTGACCATCCGATATAGAGACATGACCATCAAATCTAAGCTTGGGGGCCAGGCTTCTATGCCACTCTTGGAGACGCCCGTTTAAAACCGCCACTTTATCGAAAAGGCCTTTTACACTGTTCGTTCTCTGTCGATCACCATGCCGAGTGCCGTACAGCTCAACTAATGCGGATTTGACAATAGCCGACAGCCTCGACATTGAACACTTGTAGAACAACAACGATGGTCTCGTCGTCTGACGCGACTCTTTAGTTGATCCAGAGTACTCGTCATACGGGTCCAAAGGCTCTACATTGCAATCGCTATCGGAAAAGCCCAGGGGAAATCCATAAAGCATTGAGCAGAAAGTATCGATCTCATAGACAGCCCACCAGGCCCGTTTTCGGTCTTGTATCTGCTGGTCCAAAGCCTCATCATTAGGATCCCCAGGTGGCAGTTTTCGATGAAGGTTGAGTGCCTGAGCGATTCGCAATCCAGAACCAGATAGTGGCCAAGCCATTTCAGGTTCGCCATGGTACATGTAATAACTTCCCAGCAAAACACAGAATTGCACCGCTTCAAGAGAACCCTGTGATACGATATCCAAGAATCTCAGTTTGAGGGCGGCTAATATTCTGTCTTTCAGTTCTTTCGGATCAACGCCATGAGACTTTAACTTGCTTTCTTGCACACCGATGTGATGCAAGCTGGTCGCGAAAACAGCCAAGAGAACAGCTATAAAGCCTATACCTCTCGACGGAGCATTGGAACCGTAAGTAAAAGTTGTGTAATTATAACGATCCTGGAACTTTTTTCTGAAATCGTCTTGGTGAAAGACTAATATGAACCAGTGGATCCGATCAAAATAGTTGTCGACTAAGATAGTGGCAAGTCCTAGTTCGGGTAATAAAGACATGAGTTCCCTCTCAGCGGCGAACGCCTTGGATTTGATGTTGCTTTGTTGTAGTTGGATGGCTTTAGGCTGTTCAGCGACATGTCTTTGTAGAATAGTATTGGTGTCATTTTCGGCAGTGGTTCTAGATTGAGCCCAAGTCTCTGATCTTAGAGCTGAGAATTCGATACCTTCAGGTGAGATACCGCCATGCTGCTGAAACGCCTTGAACTACGCGTTAGTGATGAGATAATGAAGGGTAGGGGATTTTCTTTGCTACCTCTTCAACCAGCTTCACAGTAGAACTGGAATTCCAAGCTGATTCTACAGCTGAGCCGACGGTAACTCCCCGCTCATTTCTGACTGAAATTTTCGTTGTCGCGGTTTTCTTCGGTGTCCTTTGATAGGTTCTCCATCTTGGACTTTCCGATGCGATGCATTCAGTATTTGCTCGTGAACACAGGGTACATGGGCGCTCGATATCGCACTATCAAATTCAGCCAACTGCTACTATCGTTAGGAGGGGCATATTTACTTTGAGCTTTTGCTTGCGACACCTCTCGCAAGCCCTGGAAACTTTGCGCCGATTGCTCTCCATTGCGATTGTCTGATGCTTTGGGTTGTGAATGAGAATGCTGCGATGATGATTACAGAGAAATTATTCGGAGTTACTCTTTTCCCTGTCGGACAACTATTTATAGCAACTCCGTGCTGTGGTTCGCCGGAGCCGACATATTCGGCCGAGAAGCTGACCTACCCGACACAAGGTTGGACTCGAACTGTTTTTTATTTTTTTTCTCCAAACCTGCGGGCTCGTATTATAGTAGTAAATTTCTAAATATTTAAATTCCTTTCTCAATAAAATAGTTTAATTAACCTGTATAGGGAAAACATGGCAGCGGTGTTGGGAGTTTAGAATAGTCAGAGATGGGAATTGAAGCGTGGAGCTAGTGTTCAGACAATCTCAATACTTCCTTGAAATAATGTATTAACTATCTTGCATCTTAACCCCAACCTTTCACATTTGACACTTTCATTCCCTTCCCAGCGCATCTCAGTATCCTCCGACTGAGCTATCGGCCATGGGCTTGAACATAATCGTAGTAGGCTGGTCCGAGATTCCCCTCTTAACGGCTTCCTCCATAATTGCAACTGTAGCTGTAGCGCCAATACGCGTAACGCCTAGCGACATAACATGCAGCAAATCGTCAAGGGTACGAACACCTCCAGCAGCCTTAACCTGGACATTCTTGCCAGATTCTCCTACCATGATCTTCAGATGAGGAATGGTAGCACCTTTGTAATTATACATGCCGTTTGCCTGCTTGACGAAACCATAGCCAGTCGAAGTCTTGATGAAAGCCACTCCAATATCCGAGCAGATCTTGCAAAGACAGATAATATGCTCATCCTGCAGATAGTCGTTCTCAAAAATGACTTTCAAGATAGCCCCGCGCTTGACAACGACATCGTTGACTTGTCGAATCTCCTCAGCAACATAATTCCAATCACCTCCAAGTGCTTTGCCGATATTGATGACCATGTCGATCTCATTACCGCCAAGAGCGCTAGCAGCATCAGCTTCGAAGACCTTGACGGCAGTGCTGCTGTTTCCATGAGGAAAGCCAATGACGGGACAGATCAAGATATCTGTGCCCTGAAGTTCCTGTTTAGCCATGGAAATTGCATAAGGTTTGATGCAAGCTGTGGCGACACCGTACTTTTTGGCGATGGCAAGGCCTTGAAGAATGTCGGCGTCTGTCATGGTGGGGTGCAGAAGAGAGTGATCGATCATCTTGGCGATTTGTCGCAGAGTGACTGTGATCTCGTTGGCGTTGGAACTCATGATGGCCTTGCAAATGGGCGATTGCTTTAAAAATGGTTTTATTTGGAGGAGGAGTGAAGATCGAATGAGATGTTTGATATTTCTCGGGGTCCTGCACCCTTTATAACAAATTCTCCAAGTCTTATATACAAGGACGCCATTGGCGTCATGACAGCGAGCTTTCGTTTCCTTTTATGGTAATTTGTTCCACCGGAGGACAGAGTGGGGCTCACACTTTTGAAGGGCCCTCGGCCAAAGGAGCAGAGAGATTATCGGGCATGCCTAATTAGGTATTTCCGATAGTCTCCAGTAAGGAGATTAACAAAAATAACAATAGAAATACTATGTTTACTTATTGGCTGGAATCTTCTTAAGACTATATAGTTATAAT
>JAADJG010000770.1:0-12846 GCA_012932025.1 Fusarium austroafricanum | reverse complement strand
TATTTTAACCTTATTTACTATTTTCCTTCCCTTTATTATTCTATGCTGCCCTATCTAGTTAGTCAGCTTTTTATAAAGACTGATTCTACTGCTTATAACCCTCCTATTTCTATTATATATCCTTCTCTTTTTGAAGACTTTATAGTCTCTATTCTTCAGTCTTTTACAAAAAGGAATCAGAAAATGATAGATCTTTTCAGTCGTGGATAGATCCAGAGAGCACATGACTCTAGCCACGATTATAATACCCCTCTCCCCACACTTCTACGCGTCACATCATCACTAACACCGCCAACATCAACTACATGCCTACAGATACCTAACTAATAATATAATAATAATGACCAATATAAAACATAACATGAGTGCTCGTCGACCCCCAGGACGACCAGTTGGTAGTCTTGACTCATACGCTCGCACGCGAAGAAGCAACCTTCCCTACACTCAAAGAGCACCACGCGTTGTAGAGACTATATCCGATGAGGAAATCAAAGCAAAACTCGATGGAAAGACTCCTCCTCCAGATCGTCGCCTTGACTTGGCTAAAGACATATTCGACCTGACAGGGAAGTTTCCCTGGGAATGGGTCGCAAACTTCGAGCCTATAAACGGCTTCTGGTCCATCCGCATGCTGAGAAAATTACGTGACCTCATCGAGAGTTATAAAGCAGGGCATGAGGATGAATTCAAAAATCTCTTTGTCTTTCTACTGAGATCTGCGCGGTCTCGTGAAAGATATAACCCTGAGCTTATGATGGTGGACTTGGACCACGCTTTTCATTATTATGGTATTAAAGAGAAGAAGAAAAAGATGCCCCAGGAGCAAGTGCCTTGTGACGACGTTGACTCGGCTATACATATAGACGATACTGAATCCGAGTCAGATACGCCAACACCAACTCCGGAAAGAAGGAGTTCTTCGGCTTCGGTTGCTACAACGGGAACAGCCACTTCTATATCGACAACTGAGGCACCAACAGCTTCAAAGGACCCAGAAGATGCCGAGATGGCTTCGACGGCTCCAGTGGTCTCAAATGATACTGCAAGATCAACGACAGCCCCGGCATCTACAACTGCAACACTCTCGGAAGATACCCCAATGCCTTCAGAAGCTCCGTTGGTGTCAGAGGATACTACAGAGGAAACGGCAGCACCAACATCAGCAGCCTTTACATCGGCGACCTTCGTCCCAGAGAATACTAGGATGTCTTCTCCTGCTCCAATGGCCACGATGAGGGAACAAAGCACCCTCTTTGTTGAAAGAGAATCAGACTTTAATATGAACTCAAACGAATCAGATCACTGGACTTATAAGCCAGAAAGAATGACACCACCACTCACAGACGGAATCGATGGGTTTGATGGAATTGATGGATTCTCGCATGAGATATGGTCACCAGATGATTCATCTCGTGGGCGTTCCGGAACTCCTTATGAACCTCAGGTCGACTCAGGGGTATCTGAGATGCAAATCGATAGCAGTGTCTCAGTCGATGATACTGTGATAGAAGATACGGCCGAGCCAAGTCATCCGGTAAGTTGCCACAAGACCTCGACTACTTTAGCTAAACCATATGCTTACACTCTCAGCTGCCAAACACCGCAGATACAGCAAACAGCCCCCCAGATCCTTCTGAGATTATAAAAGGGCTGGACTATCTGGAAATTAAAGAAAGAGAAGACATCCAAAAAGTCATCCCCCTAATCATTGAGTCAAAGTCCGCGATACAAGCCATTGAAACCGCCATTAGTAACAATCAAGCATCAAACGAGGAGCTCAAGAGCTTATATGAAACCCTCAGAACGCAGAAAACGAGGAAACAAAAGATGATCGAAAGTCAAGCCTTCTTCCAACAAGCAGCCCAAGACTTGCGAAGATTCAACTCTCACATCAATTCCTTCGCTAAACGCCTTGAGGAATGCGAGGCAAGAATTCGAGCGACAGAAAAGCAAATCGAAGAAATTCATCAGCAGACGATCCAAACTGCAACAGAGTTACAAGCCCAACTTGAGAAAGAGATGGCCGAAATCGAGCGATTGCAGGATCGTGAAATGGAGATCTGTCAAAACGTGCAGTATTACTCTGTTATAGCGTCGTTGATGAAGTTAGGGCCGCTTGGTCTAGGAGCGTTGCTATATAAACTAAAGCATGAAAATGTTCCGATTCTTGATATGATTCAAGAAGTCCAGGTATGTATTCTGTTGAGGGATGATGTTGATCTTGGCTAATCGAGTCTATAGAACTCTCAATCGCTCTCTGAAGATGACGGAATTTGCTGTTAAACAATACAAAGTAGAAACTCTGTTGATCGGAGGTTATGACGAATGACTATAAACTCACTTCTACGTGAGATGACTTATAAAAGTTAAGGGAATTGCTGTCAGTTGGATTTTATTAAATATTAAAGAATGGGACGTTGGCGAACCTCGGTTACACACAATTTGGATCAGTATAAATATAATAGGAATGATACCACGGGATTTGATTTGTCTAATATGGTTGGAGAACCGTGGTGCTGGTTAGATGTCGTGCAAATGCGGCTCATGGGTGACACATTGACAAATGAGCTGAAGCCTGAAGTCGACTATTCAACATAGACCACTTCTCATGGTGACGGCAATGGAACATCAGTTAGATAAATACAGAAAAAAAAAAAAAAGATCTGGGATGAAACATGCTTGACACAACGTAGTGACACAACATACGCCAATTCTCACGTGCAATTCAATTTGGTCTTGGTTCGCCGGTTGCCGTAGGGTAGGCAGCAATGCTGACACGCCAAGAAAAAACAGCCACCAAACAATGAACCAATCGCCAACGGGCAATTGGACCTCCACCCTGGTCAGTTTCAAAGATTCGTGTGCATGAGACAAGGCTGACCAGACGCCCTCCTGTGGTGCCCAATGTCTCTTGGCGGGGTAAACCCGTTTAATAGTTTATGATGGAGTATGTACCTAGATACCTCGGTCTTTTTCGTCCGATGGGATCAGAAGAAAGCGGATTAAAAATATTATCTCTTTGAAGGAGAAACTACTACAAAAGAGAAACATATAATCAAATTAATTAAAATTGCTTACCTGTATGGAGCTCGATTAAAGACGCAATAGCATTTGACATGCCTTGCAACATGAGATATCGTACCCGGTTCTTTGGCATGCCTTGCCGTGCCATGCTAGACGTCGCATTCTCAGGAAACGACGGGTCAACTGGCCTTCCAAGGACCCAACTAGCCACCGCCTCTCCAGTTGACAGCGCGCTCAACATGGTGCAGCCATTGGTACAGTGGATAATATGCCTCGCTTGGACATGACCTCGTGGTGTCTCAAGCAAATAGGGGAGGGCAGCGTCTTTAGAGTTATGCGTTATCTTCGTGATAGGAGTGTTGGTTTTAATATGTAGAAGATTTCTATATCGCTAGAAAAGTATATTAAACACGGACCAGATAAGGCAATATGGCTAGACTGTACTAGCAGGTAGCAGTCCTTTTTTTATAGCTCTATAAATACTATATTTCTAGTTAAATTATTAGATTTAATATAATGCTTATAACTTAAGTTTTACTACTTTAAGAGCTTCTTAATTAAGTACCTCGTATATACCCTTTAAAGCAGGATAATCCTATTCAAGAAGCTTAATGCCTTTATTTATATACTCCTAAGTCTTTCTATCTATGCATACATAAAGCTTCTTAATATTTATAAGCTATGCGTCTAATTTATAGTCCCTTATTATCTATTGAGTCTTTTCGATAGTATAGAGATAGTATTTGTCAATCTTGCCCGCTATTTTAGCCCTTACTACAGCTTTTATTCCCTTATACGTCTTAGCAGAGTTGATGGCCAGTTGGCCTCCATTGCGGCCTGTTGCACCAGAGCAAGAATCAGTCAGACTGTATCCAAAGTCGATATGGGCATTGTTCTACCTGGGAAAGACACCATTTCAATATGTGATTTCTTTTGATAGTGCCACAAATTCTCGTGATGTTGGCACTGCCTTGACTGACAAGATGTGGAAAAGCCACAAGTGGCATGGCTTCTGCAGTGGCTTCTAAGCAGCATTAGCCTAGCCTAATAATGTCATGATTCTCCCAAGACAGTCCTCAAGTATATCAAGGTGCGAATATACCGACATACGAATTAAACCCATCCGTGGACTCGGGCTCGTTCAGAACCCTTGGCAAATACTCAACTTGCCAATCTGAATTGAGTTCTGTACTGAATTCAGCTTTGCAGAATTCCCAGTAGGCGGGGTACCAGCCACATTGTTCCCAATCAATGATGGCGATGACGCGGTAAGGTGATTCTTTGGAAACCATGATGTTCACTGGGTTGAGATCTGCGTGCGTGAAAGTGACAGGGGAATCATCAGGCAACATCTCTCGATACGGGTCCGGAAAATCAGCAGGGTCAAGGTCCGGTCGAAAAGCCTTGGCCGCACTTAGGCGCATCTCCGACATCCAATCGTGAAGCTCAGTCGCTGAAGAAAAAGGCCCGGCGGGAGGGAGGTTGGTGGTTGTGAAGACAAGGTCTCCAAGGGGCCCACGGTTTATGTTGCCTAATGGTTGGTTAATTCTTGACGCGTCCACAAGTATCAGGGGGTAACTACCGATAAACTGATCACCAGGCGCTTGTCGGAGACGATGAACGTGAGTGACAATTGTTTTTAGTTGTTCGCAAACACCGTCCTTCTCCGTGGGAGACAAATCACCCCAACGGTCATTTAATGTGACCCCATCAATGAATTCCACGTACAGGAATGTGTAGTCATTTTCCTGCGTCCAACCGTAGATCTCAGGGACAGGGACTTCTGGTAAAAGGTGGCGAACAGCCCAGAGACACTGCCCTTCAGCGATGGTCACTCTGGGGGCCTCGCCAAATTTCACAAGAAGTCCGAGATCCTTAAATACGGCTGGCCGGCGTATCATCATGCCCTCGACTTTTGGATGAGGTTCAAGACCGCCTCTGGCAAGAACTTCAGCAGGAGTAGGAAGAGTAGGTGTATCTGGACCCCGGTTGAAGAACGAGGAATCATTGAATGTGACGGAAGAGCCCTGCGGGAGCTGTTCGAGCGAGATCTGAGGATATGGCATGGTGACAGTCGCACCCAAAAGAAAGAGATAAATAATAAAGTGAGAACTGAGTAATGTCTAGGATGCTTGACTTTACAGTAAAGTTGTAGGAAAGTGTTTGGGTTAGCAGGCATGGGGAAGCACTTTTTGCTAAAAGTAATTGCTACCGGAGAAACCCCGGAGATAAACAATTGTTACTTATTTATTAGCTGGCGGCCTGGCACGTTGCTGAGCAATTAGCTGTATATAGGTATTGAACCCGATATGCTCTCTAATTCTGTTGTTTATTATTTCTCTCTACCTAACCTAACTCTTACCCCTTTTTTAGGCTAATATATTATATTATTCCTATTTAAGGCTTACCTTATTATATAACTTTCTCTAAAGCTTTTTAAGCCTTCATTAACTAAAATAAGTTATAAAACTAAATCCTTATTCTTATATATTGTTGAACCGACGTTATCCTGCACAGATGATCTTCTAGTCTTAGATAAGCAGCTCATTATGACTAAACGAGGCTCAAAGGGCCTCTCAACTAGTCACATGGCTCGGCAGCCCTGTATCTGCCTAAAAGAGGGGTCAGACAGAAGTTAATTAATCAACAGGTTCAATTACAGAGAGCATCCGGTTTGACATGTATTGCCAAATTAGGTTTTGCGCTGCTAATCTGGCTATTGTGGGTTCAACAACAATTAAGTTTTAAAGGACATCTTTTTTATACCTTATCTTAAAAGGTATGCATTATAAGAAACCTTTTCTTCACATCGCTAACAGTTCGGTAATCAGTCTTTAACTGGCGCGCAATAGCGCGGTTTAACATTACCGGTATGTAAAAATGCGTACATAGCAGCTCTAGCTTCTAGAGTAAATTCTTTATTTTCTTACAGTCAGGACAGATAATATTCCCAAGGAGAGCTTTTTCTAACATCAGGAAGATAGTTTATTGGTGTGTTGGTTAGGAGGGAGCGTTGCGACCACGTCGTAGAAAATCGCAGGGCTGGTCAAGGTGGGGGGAAACTATTGGCCACTAACTGTAGCACTGTATGACAAGAATAGACACACATTGTTGATAGCAGTAAGCTTGGTAAGGGGCACAGTAGATGTTGACGGTACGGATGCAAGTAATTGGTCAGCTGCGTCAACAGGTTGCCTTTTTGATGCACGCCTCTTTTGCTGCAGCTCACCTCGGGCTGGATCGCCTCATGCAGGTGAGACGGTTGGTCTTGGTGCAGTGCATCAGGCAGGGAGCGTAGGAACAGGGCTGTGAAGCACGCGGCCAGCAATCTCCGATTCTGATTGAGAGAAAGAACCAACCTTGAGAAATATAAAGACCTCATTCACCCTCTCAGCTGTCAACACTTCTGCCTCATCATCCTCACACTCACCACTATGGACTCAAGCACCACCCCAAACAAGGGCATCCTCACCCTCGGCTCCATCAACAGCCTAGTCGAGTCCCTTTTCCCCAGCGGCACAGGCCTTTCCACCGCCGCATTCCTCCTCTACTTAACACCCTATGTCCTCCAAGTCGTCGGCGACACCTTCAAAACACAGTTCATCTCAAGCGTCGAGATAAAAGCGCATGATGAGGTCTTTAGCTATGTCATGAGCTGGGTCGCTAAAAATAAGCTGTCGCGGAATAACCATCGTCTTCTTGCTTCTAGCACCATGGACCAGGAGTCTTTTTCCTTCATGAATCCATCGCCGACTACCAATGACGACGATGTTGATGATACGTTGGATGATGTTGACCCCATGGCGAGTCTTGATGAGCTGAGATCAAAGATATCGCTGTATAATGCGCGTCCTCTGCACTGGACACCCTCCGTTGGAACACACTTCTTCATGTATGAGGGTCGCTTCATCTCATTCACACGGTCCATCGAGGAGGGCGAATCCTCCCCATTTGCGCGTCGCCCCGAAAGGCTTGAGATGTCGTGTCTTGGAAGAAATGCCGATATTCTCAAGCGAATCATCTACAACGCGCGTCTCGAATACCTCGAAAAACAGCGAGGCCGAACTAGCATTTATCGTGCCGTGAAGCAGTATGGTGATGAGCTCTCCTGGACCAAGTGCATGTCCAAACCGACACGACCCATGTCTACTATTGCGCTTGACGAAGCTATCAAGCAGAGTCTCATCAAGGATCTTTCGCGTTATTTGAACCCTCGGACCAAGAACTGGTATGCGACGAGGGGTATTCCCTACCGAAGGGGCTATCTCTTCTCTGGCCCGCCCGGTACTGGAAAGACGAGTTTGACACTTGCGGCTGCTGGACTCATGGGTCTCAACATTTACATGATCAGTCTGAGCTCACCTAACCTCTCAGAAGATAGTTTAGCCACTCTCTTCCGTGATCTTCCTCGAACGTGTCTTGTTCTTCTAGAGGATATCGACGCAGCGGGCATTACAAACAAGCGAAAGAAGCAAGAGACCAAAGAGAATGGTCCCCCAAAGCCCCAACGCGAACCGATTTCTCTATCTGGGCTGCTCAACGTTATTGACGGTGTAGGCGCACAAGAGGGCCGAGTTCTAGTCATGACATCCAACCACACTGAAAACATTGACCCAGCTCTTTTGCGTCCTGGCCGAGTGGACTTTTCCATTGACTTTGGACTCGCATCAACTGAGACTATCACCCAGCTGTTCAAGTTGATGTACGGAACTTCTTACGACGAGGTTGGAGCGATTGAACAAGCTGTGACAGAGTCTCCCGAGAAGGCGGTTGTTACATCAAGGTCAATTGCTGCTCTGGCTGAAGAGTTTACGCGACAAGTTCCTCCATTGGTGTTCAGCCCTGCAGCCATTCAGGGATATCTGCTTATGCATCAGGATGAACCGCTGGAGGCTGTTGATGCTGTTGGGGCGTGGGTTGAGGAGCAGCAGCGACTGAAGAGGGAGAGGTCTGATGAAGTTGAGGATGAGGAGAAGAAGAGCGAAACTTCTGAGGCTGTCTCTGACGATGTGAAGGAGGGCCTGGATGGAGAGGAGAAGCACTCAGACATGGTCAACGGGGAGTGATGTGGGACAAGAGTCAATAAATAATGGGCTTTATATGTAACTACAGAAAGGGCGATTGGCGAATTCACCCTTATACTTTTATATAAAAATTACACGGCACACCTCGAATACATCAAGCCCATGATACATTTAGTCATGATGCTCAAGTTCCTGCTTCTGCTCAACCTTCTCAACGCGACGCTCAAGATCCTGACCGGCCTCAAACTTGGCCTGATCCATAAGAGGAACGAATAACGGGGCTTCAGTGAAGAGATATCGCATCTCCTCGAGAGGTCGATTGGCGGTCTCGGGAAGGATGGCCCAGAAGTAAAGGGCGTTGGTGAAGTTGCAGACCTGAGATTTGTTAGTTCAGTGTATGAGGGGGTGAACATTGAGCTTACAATGAAGAGGATGTACCATCTCCAACCAATACCAGTCTTGTCATCAAGAGCAACAGAGGTAGTCTGACCAATCATGGTATTGAACGCAAAAGACATCATGGTAGCAAGCGATACACCCTTGGCACGAGTCTTCATATCGAATATCTCAGCGGGAATGATCCAAGACAAAGGACCACACGTAGCGCTGAAAGAGAAGTTGTAGATCCATGTAACGACGATGAATCCCCAACCAGCTGCACCGCCGCCAGTGCTCTGAGATCCAGGAGGGAAACTAGCAAGAAGAACAGTGGCGATAATAAAGGTGATGCCGTTGAGGATGTTACCACCGATCAGAGGCCAGCGACGTCCGGTTCGGTCGATAACGAGCATGCAGATGAACTGCGCGATGAGCGCGATGACAGACGAAATCATCTGGTAACGAAGAGTCTCATCGCCTTGGATGCCGATTTTGGCGTAGATGGCAACAGAGTAGTACTGAATGGCACTGACGCCGGTCATTTGCGCTGCGACTTGTACAGAGATAGCAAGCCACAGACGGCGGAAGCAGGACTTGTCTGTGAACAATTCACTGAAGCTCTTGGCTGAAGCTTCATGCTCCATAGCAAGTCGTTCCTGGATCTGATCAAACTCAGCGCGCACCCACGTATCGTTGATATCACCGTGAGCGTGCAGTTTAGCAAGTGTTTGAAGACCGTCTTCAGCACGGCCATGGTCGATCAACCAACGAGGTGATTCGGGGAAGAAGAGAATAAGAGCTGCGAGGAATACTGCGGGGACGTTCTGGATGCCGAGGGGGATACGCCATTGGCCTGAGTTCTCGTCGCCGATGCCAGTGTATGTTCCATAACCGATTGCTGTTGCGACAAGAGCACCGATGCCAAGCATGAATTGCTGGAGGGCTGTGACGCGGCCGCGGATGTCGGGATGGCAGAGTTCTCCCTGGTAGACGGGGACGATCATGACGAGAAAACCGACGCTGAAGGGTTAGTTGTGAGTTATATACGAGGCTGGATCAACGTACCCAAGACCGGCGAGACAACGACCGGAGTAGAGATAGTTAATATGTTCAGCTCCAGTCTGAAGACCTCCACCTAAGATAAAAATAAGAGCACCGATCATGATGGTCCATTTCCTACCGAGGCGATCACCAGCGTAGCCAGCGAACATGGCACCAAAGAAAGCACCGCCCGTAAAGATGGACACCACCGCGCCGCTATTCTCATCAGCTCAATACACTCAACACACCTATACAAGGTAGGTAAATAGGGGAGGAACAAAACATACGTAGCATTAGGATCATCGCCAAACTTGCTCTTGAAGTTCCCAGAGGCAATGACCTCGGCAATCACACCGAGATCATAACCGTAGAGCAGAGAGCCCAGAGAGGCGAAGACGGAGACGAGGAATTGATACCACTTTGGTGGAAGAGCCATGATGAAGATAGTGCCTGAACCACTTTCATTGAGACAGAGTTTAAGGCGATTACCACGTCTATTTATACTATTTTCTATATAATCACTAAACATATCATGACAAGGATGCTTCCGAGTACCCGATGGTATGATACCAGACGGGGAACTTTGGAAAGAATCACCGTAGAGTAAAAACAAGGACGTCGCCCATGGGGTGACTTAACTCAAGTTTAAAAAAAAATGGAGATTTCCCCCGGCGGAGGTGGAATACAGCGGGTCTGTATGCCCATGGGGAGGAGTTTAGCGGATCATGGTGGAGTTGTTATGGTGTTTATGGGTGCTACCGACGGGTGCTCCTCATGACAGGTTGAGGGAGAGCTGTCATTCGGAGCGTATAAACATTCCGATTGGAGCGCACAAGTGCGGCTCTGTACCGCGATCCATCATGATCCATCATGAGCGAGAGAGCTATTTTATACAAACGCGTATCCTCGGGGGAGGGATTGGTGCGCAAACGTTGTAGAACGACTTACATGGCGTTAGCGAGGGCTAATGGTGGAGATGGCTCCGGACTTGGATCTCCCGGCCGAGAATACAACTAGTTGGTCTCGTGTGCGGAGAAACGAAGCGCGCCAATCACTAGACGCGAACGGTGGGAAGCGCACGAACCCGGGCAAAGAAACGGGTGTTGGTGACATGTTGTGAGGGGTTCGCCGAAGTTCACCGTAGTATGGAGATGGAGAGGCTGAGGTTAAAGGTCAGGCATAAATTGTGTCTGTCCTCTTTCACTTCTAGCAACTCAAGTCTGTAACCCGTAATTAATTAATTCATCATGGCTACGTTTACTCGCATTGCGGACGATGAGCGTCCTTCTATCTCAGTAGATCCCAGTGCTGTCATCTCCAAGATCGAAGATAACATCTATGGCGGTTTCACAGAGTATGTCCCCCCAGCCTCAGCTTCACACAACCTATGAACCAACCCTGACATTTCTCCCCAGGCACATGGGTCGCTGCATCTACGGCGGCATCTACGACCCCGGCAATCCTCTCTCCGATGAGAACGGCTTCCGCAAGGATGTGATCGAAGCCTTCAAGGAACTCAACTGCCCTGTTGTGCGATATCCCGGTGGTAACTTTGTCGCTACGTATCATTGGCTTGATGGTGTTGGACCCAAGGAGAAGAGACCTGCTAGGTAAGGCGCTTCTTTTGATTTGAGTGAGTAGGAGCTAATAGGTAGATTAGACCTGAACTTGCGTGGATTGGAACTGAGACCAATGAGTTTGGCACAGATGAGTTTCTTAAATGGTGTGAGGTTGTAGGTACTGAGCCTTACTTTGCTCTCAACTTTGGAACTGGCAAGTCTCACATCAACACTGCAGAAACGTATACTAACTGTGTATAGGAACTCTCGATGAAGGTCAGTCTCACTAACAACCCATTCAAAAAAATAAAAAAGAAAGAAATACTGACTTGTTAGCCCTCGCATGGGTTGAGTACTGCAACTCCGACAGGCCAACCTACTACGCCAACCTCCGTCGTCAAAATGGCCGGGAAAAGCCCTACAACGTACTTCCCCCTTTCACCCAAACCACCAATCTCCAAACAGTGACTGACACCCACAGGTCAAATACTGGGCCCTCGGCAATGAAATGTACGGCCCATGGCAAGTCGGCCAGATGACAAAAGAAGACTACGCCAAGAAAGCCTACCAATGGGCCAAAGCTATCAAACTCCTCGATCCCAACGTCGAGCTGATCCTCTGTGGAGAAACAGGCCACAGTACTTGGGACGCCTATGTTATCAAGGAGTGTATCAAGTTTGACATCCACGGTTTGGGAGGAAGCACCACTGCTAGTCTTATTGACCAGCATAGTATTCATATTTACACTGCTAGTGAGGATCACTATAAGAATGCTACTGGTGAGTTTATCTTTAAACGATAAATGCGGTGTAAGCTAATAAGTACAGCCCCCCGTTCTGCTGAGCGTGCTATTGAGATCACAGCCGGTCTCATTGATCTCGCTCGCATCGAGAACAAAGTGCCCCCTACCGTACGTCGCCAAAAGATCTGCTTCGACGAGTGGAACGTCTGGGATCCCGTCCGCGCACCCGGTGAAGAAGGCGCTGAAGAGAAATACAACCTCTCCGATGCCCTCGCCGTAGCAATCTGGCTCAACGTCTTCGTCCGTCAATCCAAGCACATCGGCATGGCCAACATCGCGCAGAGCGTCAACGTCATTTCGCCCCTCATGACCACCAAAGACGGTCTCCTCAAGCAACCAACCTGGTGGTCTCTTCTGCTTTACAGCAAGTACATGCGCGGCTCCACCATCGCCGTTAATGTTCGTGCAGGAGAGTACCTTGGACCTACACATCCGGAGTGGATCCGGGGAGCTATTGAGACACCATGGTTGGATGTTAGTGCGGCGTTGGATAAGGATGGTATTGTCAACCTCGCGGTGGTGAACATCCACGAAGAGAAGGACTTTGAGACAGAGCTTAGGGGTCTTACTGGGGGTAAGGAGGTTGAGGTTCATACTGTTAGTGGAAAGGATGTCAAGGTTGTTAATACAGCGGAGAAAGAGGAGGTTGGGATTAAGGAGTCGAAGTGGAATGGCGAGGGCTTGTTTACGTTCCCCAAGCACTCGTTCACTCTGCTGCGGTGGAAGCTGTAGGCTTGGTCAATGGCTAGAAAGACATAGAGGAATAGAGATAGACACACCAAGTGACGATCTTTTTGTTATATTGCATATTGTGTTGGTGTGCCTCAATGACATGGACAACATTCAGCCCAGATTAAGCTTGACGTTGGTTGCATTGTCTATATTCGTTACTCATATCCATCCTGTTAGTTGACCTCCCAACTGTCAGTCTAGACTATCCCATTACTCCATTCCCAAAACAAAAAAACTCCTACACAAGCAACTCATCAGCAAACCCCCCAACCCCCTCGCTCAACTG
>JAADJG010000769.1:0-56106 GCA_012932025.1 Fusarium austroafricanum | reverse complement strand
ATCTTTCCTGGCTGTAATAGAGTTGCCTTAATATTAGGAAAGGCCAAGCTAAGTGTAAAATAGTCTAAGCTAGTAGCAAGATAGTCCTTTATGGTAGTATTGGCTAATAGCATATTAATAAAGGCCAGATTAATTATATTTTTATGTAGGTTTATTAGTATATCTAGAGTATTAAGAAGGTTAAGGTTATTCTCTAATGCCTAGCCTGTAATCTTATATCTGCAATTCATAGCTTGGCCTATCTGCTAGCTACTATATCTAGCATTAAAATTGCTAGTAATTAGGTAGTACTCTAGGATAGCCTATTAAAGTAGTATATTTAGGGCATCCCTCTTGTCATTCTGATAGTAGAAATTAATTATTATTATGCTACTAATTGTAAGCCAGAGAATATCTTAGGTCTAAAAGGGCTGGATCTAGTTAGCAATAAGTCTTAAGTCTTATTGGATGTATATCATTACTTAAGGCCAAGTGTTATTACTATTTTATATATTAATTGGCGTAAATGTATTGTATGCTAGGTAAGTTTTAGTTAGAAAGCAAGACTTAGTATAAAACATCCACAGCTCCTGCAAGAGCATAATATCATATCATTCCAAGTTAGCTAGCACTAGGGCGCAATTATAGGCTAGGGGGATCTTGCCGACATTAGCCTAGAAGATCCTAAGCAGCTTCTTATTATTCTTTCGTATCTACTGCAAGTATTGTCTATTCCCAGTCATAAGGACAAGTAATAAGAATAATTCAGTACTTTCGCAGTAAGCCTGGCCTAAAATACTTAGGCTCCTCTTCTGCTTTATAGCCAATCTAAGGCATTATAGCCACCATAATGCATAAAGGTGCTCCTAATACTGCTAGGCTTAGAGCACAAACGCTCAATTAATCTTATAATACATCATCCTTGCCTTATTGTTTAGACGTATTATTATAGGCTTCTTAGTGCAATTCTAGTTGTAATTCTTGCTCTTGCTATTATTATTGGTATGCCTCCGCACTTACAGTCCGGATATGGCCTCACTACTCTTTAAAGAGCCGGCAGAGCACGCCGCATACTTTCTTTGGCCGATCTAGGCACTTATTAAAGTTAGCCTAATAGGGGCCTAGGCAGTTAATGCATTGCTCTAGTGCAATATAGTTATCCATAGAGTGGCCAGTCTTGCTGCAGTATTAGCAAACTGGCTGTCTATAATAATTACAGGCAAAATAATAGCCCTAGCATATCTCATACTATCTCAATCAGTTAGTTTTATCGACAAGTCTAGCCGCACTGCTACTAAATAGTAACCAAAATCTCTTTATTAGCTTCAGAAAGGATATAAGCAGGGCCTTAATTAGGGGGTTATCTGAGGATTATTATGCAGGATATATATTAATAGGCTTAAGCCCTATCTGGATTTCTATTTTATTGCTAATAATGCTATTACTATCTACCTAATTGCTGTAAAAGTCAGTTAGTCTTCTAGGAAAGTCTAAGACTATATAGGTAAACTATTCTTTATTTATTTTTACTGCTATAGGTTTTAGTTTAGTAGCCCACTTAGCTTGCTTTTCTACTAGAAAGTCATATATTGCTAAGTTAGCAGCTAGGACAGCCTATCTAGACCAGACCTAAAATACCTGCTAGATCTTATCCAAGATAGCACTAAGTTTCTCCTAAATTAAGGTCTAGATAGCATAGCTACTATAGGCCCTAGCTAGAGCTTTAGCTTCTAGACAGATAAAGACATAGAGGTCCTATTAAGGTAGGGCAATGCTTATTTATTGCCCTTAGCAATAAGGTAGGTTAGGTTATTAGTGCTGCTATTATTATTAATAATGATAGTAGTAAGCTAGGTAGATGTAGGCAGCTGGGAGTGAGGTAGTGGCAATGCTACTATAGGTAGGCTTAGGTATTATAGGTCTAGAGCTAGAGAGCTCTTATTTCTAAATGCCAAGAAAGCTATTAGCAAATTGCCTAGTAAAATGCTATTATAGTCTAGTAGCAAATTACTAAGCTGCTTCTTTAAACTTGGCGCAAAAGGTCTAGAAGACTATTAGCTTAGTATTATACTCTTTTGTGTGTTTTTAGGTGAGATTATTGGCTGACTTAATAATAGAGATTAGCTATTATTTAAAGATTAATAATAAGTTAGTGCGCGCAGCTCCTTCTGTAGCTATAGCTGTAATGGCGGCAATAAGTGGTGAGGATAGTATCTAGGCTATCTGCCTAGGAATAGGTAAAATACCAATAGTGCCATTTATGGTTGCAGGGCTATTTTGCAAAAGAGCTGCACAGGCTCCTCGGTTTAGATTAGTGGGAGTATGGATCCCTATATTGAAGGGGTCTAGGGCGGCAGACGGGCTTGCTATAGATAAAGCCATTACTGCGGCTTGTGACTGCGCAAAGCGTAAATTGATGTGTTTGTTGTGCACTTGTTAAGGGATTTGGTGTAGATAGAGCCACTTTCTTAATAGCTATATGCCAAGAAAGTGTAATGACAAAGGAAGGTGATTATAGCTACAATACGCGCCTTACCTGCGGCTATAGGGTACACTCAAGTACCGTGAAATACGCTACTGCACATTAAGTGCGACTACTTACTTGGCCCATTAATCCTGTGGTCATCCTGACTTACCTCACGTATTCCCTCTAACGCCATATCTTTGTTGGGAAGAGTTAGGACTTAATCTAAGTTAGTTAGAAAGTGGCTCAATTGAGTTCACGCGATCACTGGACTCTCGGGACCTTCAAAGACCCGTATCACCGGTCTGCCAAATTCCGGGTCCGTCTCCACTCCCCCACAGCGGAGTTGGTGTCAGAAATTTCTGACAGCAATCCGACAAGAAAAAGAACAAGACAGTAATATCCATTTTGAAGTTATCTGTCATGAAATCGGCAAGGGTCCTTAGCAAAGAGCCTTGTACTTGGAGTGATCGTTTCTGAAGGTTGCCTGTTGCGCACATTCTTTATGGAAACCAGTATTTAGTGGAAATAACCGTGATGCGGGATGTATACTGATAAATAGCTTTCTTGATATAGCAGAAACGGAGCATTGCACTAGACCATCCCAACTAGAACAACTATACACACAAGTCAAGCATAAACGTCATGAGCCACCTTAAGAACGGGAAACCAATCGCCCCCAGGCCTGAAAGGAGGTTTACCAAGGAGATGATTCCGCCTCATGTTGGTATAGGGTCTCATCGATGGCATGTCCAGATGCGAACCCTACTCTGCTGGACCGCACAGGCGTCCACGGGCTTCTATCTCTTCTCCCAGCGCAGCTTTCCTATTGACGCAAAAGTCAGGGCTGCAGCGCTTGGGCTCTTGTTTCCTGGAGCTGGTTATATTGCCAGTGCGAACATGTTGGGTATTGTATTGCTCATAATCACCCTCGCTCTATATCCACTCGTTTTTCTTGCGGTATGTCGTTCCATGGACCCTCTCTAGTATATAAACCTCATCTGGGCTGACATCTAACTCCTGCGCTTTATAGTGGTTTGGAGGTGGTGCCGTTGCTATACCCCTACTTCTCTGGATTGCCTCGATAACCGGTGCATATTTCGTGACTGCGGGTTCAGTCTGGGAGCCTGCTGGCAAATGTGCGGCTTCCATCCTCTTTGGAATCTTCCTCTTTGCCAACAGGTCGTCTGCAGTGGAGAGGAAAAAAGGAGCAGCGCATCGCGATGCCCGCAATGCGGTACTGGAACGCAGTCTCACCGAAATGGACGCCATCTTTGTCGAGGCTCCACCTCCAGGAAATCGCGAGCTCGACCTCTCCGTCCTCAGGCGCGTCCAGCACATTATCGATGTCGCCCGCCAGGACAAGCATGACTGGACCTGGTTCACCAAGATCGATCAGTTCCAGACCTCGGCTTTACGATACCAGATATATGAGATGCTATATGTCCTCGGCACCTATCAAGGGATCTACACTCCCAATACCCACGCGTACATCAGCGAAGCTTCTCGGCGACTCATCGAGAGGGCCATTACACCAGATGTCCTTGGGTTCTGGAAGTGGGAAAAGCTCCTTGGACACTTTAGCACTGATTGCGATCCCGTTAAGAAAGACAACATTATGGTCACCGGATTCTTTCTTGAAGGACTAATGCTGTACACGGCAAACACTCGGGACGAGCGTTTCTGTCAATCGGAAAGCCTGCCCTTCCAGGTCACAAAGGATCGTGTTTTCTACAACGACATACATTCTATCAGAAAAGCCATGATGGAGCAGTGGAAGAGTAACCCTTTCTGCCTCTTCCCCTGCGAGCCTAACTGGATATATATTCCTTGTAACTTTCAGGGCCTCATTGGCTCACTGCTGTACGACCGCTATTTCGGGGGCAATGAGACATCACTGATCTCGCCTGTCTTTGAGGAGAGTCTCAACCGGAACTTTACAGAGTCTAGTGGAAGCATTCTCCCTATTCGGTCTGAAATCACAGGGTTTACTCTCCCTGGTCTCTGTGGTGCTCTTACAGATCTCTCAAATGCTGTCTTTACTAGAGCGACGTTCCCACATATTTCCAGGCGGTTCTGGGGTCTTTTCCGAAAGGAGAACATCAAGTTCGATCGAGATACAGGAGAAGTTGAGTGCATCGGTCTTAAGGGTGCTGACAAGATCGACTCAGGTACCTATCGCTCAGATCCCTATGCTATGTATGGGTTTGTCGCTCAGGTAGCATCTGAATATGGAGATGAGGAGCTCAGCAAGGCTGCTATAAAGAAGGTGTTCAAGGCATATGGCACAGTGACTACTCCTACGGGCGCTGTCGCTCTCCCGCGTCATGACAAGGGTCCCTCTACCACTACCAACACGACCATTCTTCGTGCCGAGTTGCTTCGTGGAGGAGATTGGCAGCGGTTGTTACTACAGGTATGTTAAGACTGGATTGATGACTTCGTCAATGATGGGGATTGACTTCAAGTTCACTGACATAAATCACCTTCTAGGGACCACCTGAGAATGCTCTGAACGGCCCAATTCTGTCCGAGGTTCCTTACCCAGGCGTGCTCGTGGCGAAAGCGTATTCCCACGACGCTTCTGACCTTGATGTAGTTCTGTATCCATCTGCAGACAGCGGAAAGTTTTCGATGACGGTTTCGCGTTTACGACCGGGACACAAGTACAAAGGACTTGAAGACGCGGTGACTGCGGATGATAATGGTGACGCGGTATTTTCTGTGCTGGTGGAGGGCAGGACGGCGTTTCATCTGCAGCTAGTTGATGCATAGGAATAGGATTCTCGTTCAGAGTTATTCGAATTCTAGTGTAACAGGTAGCTTGACGTCACAATGCAGTGTGGAACTCAGACATTCATGCAACGATCATAACATCTAGCTGAACAAATTGCTTCTCAGTAAGTGCAGAAGTTAGTGCAATACACTGAGACGAATCTTCACTTGCAAGCTTTATGAGAATCTAGCAAATATCCATTCGCCGTCAATTATCACAATGTCTTTTTAGAAAAGCCAGGTCGACCATGCCTCGTTATAAAATATCATCCAATTTCTTCTATACCTACACAGCTGCATCGCCAGGCCATTCAGGAGGATATGTGTCCAAGAAACAACTACCGATATCATAGCCTAACTCGGTGACATCGTACAAGGCAGCAGAACGTACATATCTCAACGTTTCAGTCTGGCCTCCTAAGCCATTAAATCGACTCTGGATCTCATCAAAGTATCTTGGGTTGAATAGCTGCGGTGTGTTCTCATACGCAGTGCGCATAAACTTCTCCGTGAGGCTCATCATGTCATCGTAGTGCCGGACCTTCAAATTCGGGTGCAAAGTCCTCAAATCTTGCTGCACCTGGGCCGAATGCTTACCAAGGCCCAACAGAAACTGGTTGAATTGACTCAATGATACATCGATGTTGTAGCTTCCGCCTTTCTTTGACCTTTGGTGGATCGCAGACAAGATTCCAATCAGCCCTGCAAGGCCAGTCTGGTAGTCAGAGTTGGGAAGCAGAGGCACAACCGGTTCGTCAAGACCGAGAAATTCGCCCATGCCCCAAGCCACGCCCGTGAAGCAATCCGAGACCTGCTGCCATCCGGATCTTGCTGCCCACGGGCCCTTCCAGCCATAGCAGTTCTCACGCAGGATGACGATACCTTGGCCGCGCCGCTTTGCAATGGTACGAATGTAAGCATCCCCGAAGCCGAGACGCTCGAGAGCGCCCGGACGATACCCATCAATGACGATGTCTGTGGTGTCGAGTAGATTGCGCAGGGTTTTGCGTCCCTCTATCGACTTGAGATTGATCGACACATCTCGCTTGCCAAGGTTGCCTTCGACGAGAAGCGGACCCACATCAGGCTGGGAGGTGCAAGAGACGCGGATAACTGTGGCACCAAATAAAGCTGCCAACTTGCCTATTGTCGGAGCGGCTATGACGCGAGAAATATCCAGCACTCGGAGACCCTCAAGGGGCCTGGACCTGCACCCGTTACCCTTGGTCTCAGGATATGGAGCTGGTGGAAGCATGTCCTGATCAAACGGTGTTATGTTATAGATACCATCGTTGCGAATGGCCTGGCCCTGGGGACTCGCCCGGAACTCGTCCTCAGTAAGACAAACAGTCCCTGCCTGGCGCCAGTGATCATTCGCTTCGGCATCAAGCCAGTCGGAATCCAGTTCTATCATCTGTGAGGCGTACGTGAAGATGATATCTGTGGGGGTACCAGGGTTGTCCTTCTTCAAGGGAAGATTTACCATGGTGAGAGACTTGTCTGCATTCATGCTGCCATGAAGATGGAAGAAGCGATGGTCACGCGTGCGGTACACATTTGTGCAGAGCCTTCGGTATGGGTCGAATGAGCGGCCAAGGTCATATTTTAGGTATCTCGAAGCAATAGATGGATCGTTGAGAGCCTTTCCGTCAACCCTGGCTAAGCCGGCAGACATGAGGAACAGGCTTGCCAAGTCCGTGTTGATGTGGACAGCTTGCTCAATACCGAAGCGATCTTGAACCATGACATTTCCTAGAGTTGCAGCCAGCGCCCAGAGCGCGGCGCTCGACTCAGTGAACTTATATGGTACCGGCAAATACGGCGTGTCTATGGTGTCGGACTCGATGAAGAATGTTTTTGCAGCGACCAAAGCAGCCTCAGAGGGTAGCTGAAGCCGATCATCCCGAAGGAGCACATTATTGAAGATGCGCGAAGCCTCTTTCCGGATTGAATAGCTCTCTTGAGGTCCCATGGTAGCTGAGATGGAAGTTGGTGCTCAATGACGGATATGATGTTGATTTTGCCTAGGGTTACTTGACAAACAAAATGCTACAAAACAATGCAATACAATGCAGCAAGGCTCATGCAGCCATGGGATTATTACTCCTGTTAAAATAATGCATTTCTCTTCTTGTGTGTTCGAGCATACTCCATCCAAATTTGGACGGGTACGACCAGAGGTAGCGTCTGGTGCGTTGCGGGCGCGAGTTGGAACGTTGTCAGAAAAGCATGACATGAACTTATCAGCAACCACGACAATGTGACATGTGCACAAATGAAGCTTTCGCTTGAATGAACCTTGAGGGTCATTTCAGTTCGACTCAAATGGGCTTACCTTTACAACAATAAGACTCCAGAATTCTCAAATAGCACATTGTATCATCCAAGACAGGTCTATGGCTTAGGAAAGACACAATACGATACGATACACCCACTACACCCACCAGATCCGCTCAAAATGACTGTTACAAAGCGCCCCGTGAGAATCGCCAACATTAGCGGTGCTACTGGGGATGGGCCTGGTGCACTTTACCGAATTGTGCGAGAAGGACCTGTTGATGTCGTAACGGGGGATTACCTTGCCGAGGTCAACATAGGTGAGTTTTGTCTCACTCTGTCCCACCAGTCCGCATGCCAATTCAGTACATCCATTTTGATACATACTAGCTTGGCTGGCACTAGAGAAGCAGAATGATCCAGCCAAGGGCTACGACGGCAACTTTCTGCGGCAACTGGACCGTGAGACGGCCCACATCATCGCCGACAAAGGCATCAAGGTCATCCACGACGGCGGTGCACTGAATCCCATGGGGCTCGCACAGAAATGCAGGGAGCTCCTCGAGTCGTATGGAGTAACAAAACTGAAGGTGGCGTGTGTCGAAGGTGATAACGTCATGGGCATCTTGGATACCCTAAAAGAACCTGGCTATGCTGCGCACCTGGACATCATGGGTCGCGACTTGTCTCATATCGAGAAGCCGATTTTGAGTGCTAACGCTTACGTGGGCATGTCTGGAATCGTCGCGGCGCTAGATGCAGGTGCCGACATCATAATCTCAGGGCGTTGTTGTGACGCAAGTCCAGTGATGGGTAAGCAAGCAAACACACGCCTCTACCTGTTATGTAGCAATTCACTCGCTGACTTAAACAAATCAGGCGCTGCGTCTTGGTGGCACGGCTGGAAGGAAGATGAGTATGACAGACTTGCCGGGGCCTTGATTGCTGGTCGTAAGTGATAAATCCTGAGCTCACCCGGCAAAATGGCAGAAGTGTACCCTGCCTGTCTGGGCAACCAGGATATGCATGGACAGAGCTGACACAATGCCTCTCCCTAGACTGTATCGAATGCGGATGTTATGCTACTGGTGGCAACTTTTCCGGCTTCAAGTCAATCCCAAACAACTGGAACCAAGGCTTTCCAGTCGCTGAGGTGTCCTCTGACGGTTCATTCGAGGTTGCCCTACAAGAAGGGGCACGTGGACTAGTCAGCAAAGACACCATCACCTCCCAACTTGTCTACGAGATCCAGGGACCATTCTATCTCAACCCAGATGTAGTCGCCGATATCCGCAACGTCCAGGTCTTGGATAAAAGTAAGAATAGGGTCATGGTATCAGGGCTGACTGGCCAGGCACCTCCGCCGACTACAAAGCTGGCTATCTGCATCGCCGGCGGCTTCCAAGTTGAGTATTACCTTTTCGCTGTCGGGTTGGATGTGGAAGAAAAGTTGCAAGACTTTCGGAACTGTCTTGAAGAAGTCATTCCCAATCGGGCTGACTACACTGTATTGAGGGTGGACCAGTATGGAACGCCAGGTCATAACGCCGCCTCACAAGCACTTGCTACATGTATCTTTCGGCTCTTCGCGCAGGCGGAGACTAAAGAGGCCTTGGCTACGCTACCTGTGGCGGTCGGTGGTTATGGTCTTGGAGGCTATTGTGGGCAGCATGCCTGCATGGACTTTCGCATGGTACGTACGACCTCATCGCCCTGGACACACGACTTGGGGATCGATATCATGTCTATGGAACTCTCATTGAGCTTTGTGCTAACTGAATGGCCCCCTTCTTCTGATAAATAGATGGCCCCCCGTCCTTATGTCGTCTATGAGCCATTCCTCGTGCCTTACGCCGATACCAAACTGAGAATAATTATCGGCCAAGACAGCCAGTTCGTCTCGCCGCCACAGAAGACAAGCACGTTCCCGGGACAGATCAGCCACGACGCACATCATGAACCCGACACGGGCTATCATAGTAATACCATACGTGCTCCTCTTGGTGCGAGAGTTCACGCTCGATCTGGTGACAAGGGCTCCAATGCCAACGTGGGATTCTGGGTAACTGAGGATGATGAGTATAACTGGCTCCGAAGCTTCTTGTCCATTCAGAGGATGAAAGAACTTCTTGGAGACGACTACAGCGAAAACTGGACGATTGAACGGTTTGAGATGCCTAATATTCGCTGTGTGCATTTCCTCGTAAAAGGCGTGCTCGAGGGAGGTATTAGCTGCTCACCTCGCCTGGACGGGCTGGCCAAGAGCTTTGGAGAGTTCCTACGTAAGTAACTACTCAGCTTGGTGACCTCTGTATTTTAATCTAATACTAATAACTGTGGAATAAACAGGTGCTCGGGAAGTCGATATGCCGACTTGTTTCTTAGAACGGGGACGGATTTAAAGGGTTCCGATTTATTATAAGTAGGTAACAACTGAGTAAATATAATTAAGCTTTTACCTAAGAAAGTTATAAATATGTAACCTCGCATATTAGCTCTAATGCTATTCCAGTCACTGTCTCTAGACTCGTCGTCGAGTTTACTGTAACAGTCCAGGTCCTAAAAGGACTTAATAATAATGAAGATGAATCCCGGAATCCACAGAATGCTCCATCCATCAAGATTTCCCTGTCCTTACCCGCGTACTCAAAGCCAAAGGTTGATTCAGTAGTAACAAAATGCAAGACACGAGATGCACTTGCACTCCCGAGGCCTGTGACCGACGTCTGTCTCTTCTCCATGCTAAGATCCTTCATTGACGTTCCGAGGGTAACACAAAGACTCACGGGAGTAGCGTCGCTACCTGCCGAGGTCTCAAGAAAGATGCGAGCTTTGCTCAAACGAAGGCGACCATAGTATTGAAACATGGGGCTTTCGCAGTCGATGGTAAAGGTTGTGGAGCGAGTGCTCTTGAACGAGTCAATGAAATCGTTTGGAAGATTTAGCGTAGCGATATCACCGCTGGCAGCAAGGCTTCTGTCCTTGAGTCTATTACCGTTGCCATCAGAGCCGTTATTAGTGCCAATGACACCGGCCGTTCCAGAAGAAAGATTGAAAACACGTGTTTGTGCACGCACATTTGAGTAAACCTGGGCGGATAAGGCCTGTAGAGTCGCAGCATCATTAAGAAAGCTCCCAAGGTCCTTCATTGGGTCGATTGTGATGGGTGGGGTTGTGTCGAGTGAGTTCCACGCGTAAGACGCGGCATACTGACCGAAGTCAAGCACAATCCAGTTCCGTAGAGCCAATAATCTTTCAGCGAAAGCCAACTTGATGATTTTAAATGCCAGTTGGTTTCCTTGGATTTGGGGAATGGCCTGCCGTAAACGATCTGTATGCCTCTTTTGGGCAATACTTTGCTGCGTGACCGTCAGGTAGGCATCGCTGGCTGAACTCAAAGCCATTTGACCAGTAAGGACTGCCTTGCCACGAACAACCATCTTGCTAATTGTCAGGAAGAATTCATTGGCACCGCCGATGTTCTGGCTTTTGATCTGTTTCGTAATACTACGTCAGTTGCGCTTTGACTAGATAGATGGAAATATCTGCACTTACACCCTCGTAGAGATTGTTCATCTGAAGCTGAAAAATATCCCAGTCAGCAGTAGAGTTAGTCACATCTTCTCCCGTAATACCTGTAATTAGTTAGCTTCTTGACCACGTTATGATAGATAACGAGACAAATAAACCCACCCGGTAATTTGAGCTTAGCTATGTCGTTGTTCCCGATATCGTCCATCGATGCTTTGCACTTAATCAAATCGATGATCTTGCTTACGGAGTCCACGAGCTCTTGTACCTTTTTGAGATATGGCTGAATCTTCTCGTAGATCTTGTTAATCGCTTCGACAAAGCCTTTGATCTCTTGCCAAAGGCCAACAGCATCCCGAGTTTCTTTAATAGCTGTCCCTAGCTCTGCAGCCCCTACTCCAAGGGCCTCTGCCCCTGCTGGAGGCGCGGCAACGGCCAAGGCGATAGCGCCAGCAACAGCAGCGATTCCCTTAAAAACTTCGCCAACAGCTTCCCGGGTTTGTTTCGTCTTCCAGGCTTCAATGCCGGATTTGAAGGCCTCTTGCTCCTCTTTCAGCATCTTCTGAAGAGCTTGAAACTCTTTATTTGCTTTATGAAATGAGTTTTGGGCGTCCGACAGTCTCTTCTGAGCCGTTGCCGTCATGTAGGAGTAGACTCGGTCTGAATCAATGGATTTGTCAAGGGCAATATTGGCAAAAAGGGTGGCATTCTTGGAATTCGCATCTTGGCCCTGCAACTCTCTGTATGCAGAGTCGAATGCCGCGGCGGAATCAAGACGGGAACTCAAAACCTGGTGAGCAGTTGATAGGTCAAGTTTCGGGACGAGGCTGGTCATGGCGGCATCTTGTCCAATAACTGAGTAAAACGTCAGCAATAGTATTGATTACTAATGTCGAATACATGATATACCTTTGGATGCAGCAATAATGCTGGCTTGACTGTACAAATCAAAGGCTTTAGGAATTCCTTGACAGATTTGCATGATGAACTCTGCGATCTGATACGACAGATTGCGGTCATTATCTGCAACCTTGGATGCCAAAAGGAGCTGGTAGTTGAGAAGCCGACGTAGGTTGCTATCAGACCAATATTAGCTAGACTGTCTTTGAAAGAGGACTGTAGCGACAGTGCTTACTCATTATATGTATCCCAGCCTATATCTGCCAACTTTCCTCCATCCTGAATCATATCGACAATAGAACGAGTGGAGTTGGCAAAAAAGTCGGCCAATGTTGTGGCATCATTGAATGAGGTGACCGAGCTGTCACCATCAGGTTTCACGGAAATGCCCCAGAAGCGATGGTCCGATTTGGCTTTCTTTGGATCAGCAACGAGCCTGATGGGAGCTTCTTTATTGGGGGCCTGGAAGTCAAAGGTGATGGGGCGTGCCGGCTGTGAACAATACAATTCGATTAAGAGTGATTTGGAACTCTCTGGGAGCTTGAACACAACGGGTTTGAGTTCAGTAAAAGCAACCCGAGCAACCAATATCAGCGAGTCACAGTTTGAAGGGAGCTGGACTGAAGTCAAGGCCGTCAGACGATCGGCGTAAATCTCTATCTGACTGACATTCCGGACAGTTGGCTTGATTGAATCAGTAGTTGGAGGGTTGGAAATTCTGTGAACAGCTCTGTCCAGTTCAACCTGGCTACCCCGCGCATGACCGATCACGCCAACTGCATAGTATGCTTCGTACAACGTGGGTTGGTCGGTAAGGCCATTAATCTTGCTATCAAGGTCATCATATGTCTCTTGGGGGGGATATCTCAGAAGGGACATGATGATGGCAGCTTGCAGTAAACAAAGACTATAACGACAACTGGAAATAAACAAAGAGGGATAATAACGATGGATCTCTTCTATGCGATTCAACAAGGGTTTGATGGACTTATGTACAAGCTTCTATCTCCAGCTCCGTTTAGTCCCTATACGTCTTAGTCAAATAGTAGGAGTCTCTGAGGGGCTGAGACGGCGACTTTAGACTTTGGCTCAGGTAGCATTCTGTTCTGACTTGCTACCTGCAGTGACAAGCCCCGCTCCAAGCGGTGAAAGTAACTGGGACTATCACTATACCATATGCAAGACGCGTCCAAGACAACCCAAGGTACGGTGTTTTTCATCATCAACGCATCACAAGATTGCGCTAATATGTCTCCAAATTCTAATACCCTTGGCCACATTTCTAGCCACCTACCTAAGTAGGCAGTAAAAATGTATCTCAGAATCCTGCAATCATTTCAGACTCTAGCGCTTGTCATCGCTCAGGAAGGAGCATCGCCCGTAGATCGTAAATATGAGGCAAGGAACGGAATAACAATGAGGTAGGGAATTTTGTTGATCTCACCTCAAGCGTTGTCATGCATCGGGAGAGTGACAGGCAAAACACGGCTGGAGCATGCTGCGTCTTTTGATGGACGAGATGGCTTTGCAGTGAGAGATAAATGTGATAGGTCCTTACGACAACACACCACTGTGTGTTCTGCTAACCAGATCCATTGTGCAGTGCATAGACTACCTTGAGAACTAGTTCTCAGCCAGCCACAAGCACAAGATCGTCTAGACCCCACCTACCGACGACGTGACGTGTTCGGCCGCATTTACAGGCCACAGTCACTATCACAGTCAATGCCTCACTTGTGCTGTTGAAACATATTCTCGGCAGAGTTAGCACGGAGATAAAAACCTCTGAATGGTCAGGTTTGCCCCATTATATGGAAAGATTCAGGCAATTAGGTTCAGTATGTCTTAGGGCCTCAAAATCATAGCAGGGATTAAAAGAACGGCTGACGCATGTTTCGAAGCTGAGCGGCGGGAACGCCGAGAAGCCTCTTCAAAAGAGAACTTAACTGTACATCATAATTACCTCAGTAGTCAGCTATACTAGGATCCCGGGCTAAATCTGTCTCAAATAGACCTATCGGAGAAGACCACCTAGAAAGGTAAATGCATGGTATAGCCGGCTAGCTAGGTAGTCATGCTGGTATTAGACATGTATGTCTCAGTTTGACTCTTCCCGTGTTTCTGTCGCGAACGGAGAAAAGAATGCAGACACTGCAGACCGCATGGGCTTTCTTGGACTGACGTCATGAACTGAGGGGTCGAAACTGACTGGCCTGCGCCGATCTCTCCTCGGATCGACGCAACACTGTTCTTTAGTTCACGGGCTACAAAGAATAAGGCAAATAACGAAAGTGCCAAGATCATCCCTGCTGGTTAATAGAGACCACTCCCTCTCTCAAATATTTATAGTTACACTGAGGCGCTGAAACAGAAGCTCTTCACTTCGACTCAAACCTCACTATCCCAAGAGCCAACCCATCACAAACTCACACTAACCCAGATTCATAATATGTCTCCCCCCCTCCCTGACAATGTCGGCGATGCTTTGGTGAAAGCTTTCAGCAACACCACTGGTAATCTGATCAAACAAGTCACTGTGACTGACGACAAAGGGTCTCCTACGGGCCAGACGAAGCCTCGCTTTATTATCCAGTCTCATGGATATCTTGGTAGCTTTATAATCTAAATGCACTTTTAACGATAACTAATAATAACTCTCTTCTCTGTTTCGCAGATGTTAGGGCCTACGTGGCAGCTGGCCTAGCGTTCCCCAAGGACGCAACGACCTTTGAGCTTCTCTATCCTAAAGATGGATTGAAACAGTTGAATGATCTCGACGTCAACATCTACCAAGTATGGTTGTCTGGCTTGAATTTATATGTTTAAATATAACTATCGAGGGGCGACTAATTACATAGTAAAAGGAAACAGAGAATGCCATGGTCAATGTGTTCAACTCGTGCAACGACTTTAATACAAACTCTCTGCCGAATTTCAGTAAGTAGGGAGCAAAATACCAAGTCGCCAAGGATTTTGTTTATGGCAACTCTAATATCCCTATAGGAACTATCACAAACGAAACAATCACTGCTGCTCAGCTTGCTATTCAATCTCTGACCGGGCTTGGGGAGGGAAGCTTCCAAGCCATGCTCGATATATTAACAAGCGATAAGTATTCTCAACCGGGCTCAGAAGACAGCGATGAGTTTCAGGGCGCCGCTCAAGCAGCTAGCGACATTTTATACGACATGAGCAAGACAGCCAAGGAAAAAGCAAACAAAATTGAAAACTTGGCAGGCAGCATTACTTCAGTAAGACTTTCCCTTACTCAATATACTTCTTCAAAGCAACCATCATCAACTGACAGATCCATTTCTAGTACGGGAGCAAAATTGAAGATATCAAAGCCCAGGTCGATCAGGTGGTTACCAAGTTCCAAGGCAAACCGGCAAAGGACGGCGAGGCTGCAACTGATGGCTATATGTCCAAGCTTAACACTGAACTCAAAGATGCTCGAAAGGCCCTTCAGGATGCTGTTGATGCTGCTAACACGGCCAAGGCTGAATATGTAAGTTGACACGCCCGAACTATGGCCATGCTCCCGGCTTTGCATCATGGTGCCTCCATGTCGCGGGTGAAGTGTTGAGATGATCTTGGCTAATGACCTATTCGTTCTCTTTAGGATCATGACAAGAGTGTGGCTAATTGGGCGGTGTCATACATCTGGATCCCAATTGCTGGATGGATTTCTGGTACAACCGTCATCATTATTTACAATAACAGAGCAACGGCTGCATGGAACGAATACCAGAAGCAACTGGGTCTTCAGACCGATGACAATAGAAATATTGCCTCCCTCGAAGCTGTCATCAGTGGCGTAAATTTGCTTTCGCGGCAGAATAAGGTCATGTCCAACGAGATAGCCAAGGCCAAGGTCGCATTGACAGAGATTCAGAACACCTTCGAAGAGATGGGTCGGGACTTGGAAAGGGCTGCAGAAATGATGGGCGCTGCTAAGGGCTTTGTCCGAAGGTCTCTGTTTGAACGTAAGGCTCTCATCAAGGCTCGTGTCGACAGTGCAATCCAGGATTACAATGACGCTATTGCCGCAGCTGAGGAGCTGCTGGTAACCGACTCAAACATCCAGACCTCGGGAATCACTCCTGATGTTGATCCGCCCAAGATTGAATAAGTCTATGACTTGCTTGACATTAAACGGGTGCGGATCGTCTGGCGGATGACCTGAGCAGAGATATATGGATGGCATAAAAGTTCATAGTCCTTATTACAATCCTTATAGTTATATCACGTGTACCCTACAAAAGTCATACAAGGCATTAGCCTTAGAAGACCAGCTTTATAAAATTGAGTTTACATTCTATGAACTCGCAAAATGCTAACTCACTATTCCAGAGCCTCTCCAAGCTATTTCTAGCTCCACCATTCGACTCCTATATCTCTGAGTGTATTCGTACCGCAGTGAACTTCGCCTCCGTTTACGTGATGGGACATGAAGTCATCAACGAAATGTACCTTCATCCCGGCTTGGCCGTACACATCTCGCACCGCTCCCTCAAAAATATCCTGATCATCAACAATTGGACCCCAAGGTTTCGCAGCCACATAATCAGATCCGATGACAATACCGTTGATGGCAGCCGGAAGAAAAGCAACTAGTTGACTCCGTCCAGGAGCGACCCTGTGCAGGCGTGGGGGGATTCCATCGAGATTAGATGGCCAGGGATACGTGGCATTCTTGAAGAGAGCGGGGATTCGCAGAACTTGGTTGTGAGGCAATGGTACTTCTTCAAGCAGAAGCTTCAAGTTGTGGTCGATGTACTTCTGTGCATACTGTTGCGTCTGCAAGAAATCGTCGTCAGACAGCAACGCGTCGATGGTAAGGTTCTCAAGTCTAGAATCGTAGAAAGAAAAACCCTCCGGCTCGCGAAGATTGGGGTAGCTCGTAACAAGGGTGGAGCCATGGCCACTGTCTTGTGCTTTTTTTAATAAAGCCAACGGAGCTTGGGTGTCTGCGATAGCGATGGTCCATCCTAGGTCGTTCTGATAAGGCAAGAACTGGACGAATTCGTCAACATGTCCAACTACCAACCAGCCAACCTCTAGGATGAGGGGAGACTGATAGATCTGAGCTTCGATAAGACTCGTCATGGACTTGGCTGGATGTTTGTCAAAGTGCTTCCCCATGATGACCCTGCCGTGCTTATATGTTGTCCCGTTCTTGGATACGTACGGTGGGATAATCTCGATATTGCCACCTGAGTCAATCTCCTCATGTCCAAAGCCAGACCCGAGCGACGGTTGGTGGCCTCCGACTCTATCACCTCTGAAACTTTCGAAGACTTGACGTCCAGCGACTCTGGTGGATTGCGCACTCCGAACCAGGACGCGTAGTGATATCGGACCTTCTGGCCCAGGCATACTGGCGAAGCCGGGCTCCATGAAGTCTTGTGCCCAGATTTCGTCGGTGCCGTTGAGTAAGTGAAGGGACGGAGTTTCAGTCACGTTCATTAGCGCGTCTTCCAGACCGCGTACGAACTTTTGCTGCACTGGACTGGAAGTCTCGTTTCCTTTTACGGATAGCACCATTTGGACGCGCTGTAGATGATGGTGGAATAAGACCGGCGCCTGCTTCATCGCGACGGAGTCGTAGGTCGTGATATTGCCGTCGGTGACTCGAAACTCCAAAGAAAGCGTTCCGTTCCAGGCAGAGAGATCAGAAACTAACTCTCTTGCGTCTATGGCTAACTCAATGCCTGCACGTAGACTGGTCGCGTTGAACATGAACTGAGGATCAATGAGTCTCCAGGAGGAGCCTACATCTGACAGGAATCCGGGCTGTTTCCAGAATATACGCACTGAGCCCAACGTACTCTCTGGGAGTGTATAAATGTTCCCGATTGCCTCTTTAGAGATGTCTTGAAGGGGGGCGGTTCGGGCTGGGGCCGCTAGCTCAGGGGCAAGCAGCAAATGGCCCGAAGCATCATTGCAGCTCGACAGCTCTTGGTTGCTCAGGGAAAGACCATTGAGATCAAAAGCAGCACATCGGCGGTGTTTATCGCCAATGTTGGGGAGGAAAATGGCGCCACGTTCATTTGTCCAGGTATATTTCTCTGCAATGTCTTTGCCGTTGACGATTCCATCACGGTTCGTGTCTGCGAGGATAAGCGGACGTGTGGTGTGGCTAATGAGGCCGGCGCTGACATGCGTGGCAACGAGAATAGGATATATCCAGTTGGTCCACATGGTGATGGGAGAAGTTTGTGTGCAATGTTGATGGGGTATAAGATGGAGAGCTTCAGGTGTTTGATGATCGAGCAGCTGATGATGGGATTCAACTATGCTTTATAGACAGCGCTCGCCAAGTCCTACGTTAATCGAATAAAATAAGAGCTAGAAGAGCTCCATGGAAATAACTACAGTCCGCTGAATTAGGAAAAATCATTGCAGTTGCGTGGACACCTTATAGAAGGAGTCGAAGTGGCTGCTGTCAGCGCTGACGGCGAAGTAGACCAGGATGTAGATCGCTGCCAAAATAGGAAAAATAAATGGCCAAGACCTGGCACTGCTCGGTGCCCCACGGCAAGCAGCCTTGTCAACGCTATCCCTAGCGCCCGTGTGAATCGCAGCAATCTGCCGAGTCCGACTGGCGGCGGATGGCAGCTTTACATGGCCTTATCTTATATGCGCTCGCACAGCCCTCACAGGGCGAAAATATATGGCCGATCAAAAAGTTCGTCCCATCCGCTGTAAGCCTGCCAAGAGCGCCAGGTGCGCTCGAGTAGCTGCATCGCCACCAATGGTGTCGCAGTGCCTAATGTCTCGCTCGCCCACTTCAGCTCTTGGAGAACAAATTGCTGGGTACCGCTGTCGTCATAGTCGAGCGCAAGGCCGAGTATCGTTAGCGGCCAGAGAACCAGCTTGCGGTGATGGCTGTAGGCATCGAGCGACAAGTCTCTTAGATCCCGCAAAAGGCCAGCGCGAAGGGACGTCCACTGGCTAGATTCGCGAACGTGGTCGGACCCCTGGGGCTGAGAAGCCAGACAGTAGAGTACCACGGCGGACTGATAAATACGGCCAATACGTTCCCAGCCCATTATTCGCACCGCAAAGCTGCCTCCCGCGTTGCAAGCAGAATGCGCTAGGACCTCAGACGCCCATAGCTCAGGCGAGAAGTTCAAGAGGCGTCTAAGAATGTCTGAGCCGGTTGGCAATTGGTCCGCATGATTCGACGGGAGTACCATTGCGCTGTCCTTAAGAAAGCGGTAATGATTGATACGGATGATTTCAGCTACGAGACTGGGAGCACATGGTATACAGGTCAAGATGCTGTCGCCGATGAGGTCCTGTAGGTATGGCAGAAGTTCCAGCTGCCGTTGGGCGCGAGCCGAGTTCACGCACGGGGACGTAGTTGCGCCAAGAACATCAACGCTCGGGAATATCAGTTTTACGTCACGAAATACTTGGACAAAACATACTATATGAGAAGTTGATACATATGTCGAAGATGCAAGTGTATCGGGGAGCTGCACCAGAGCCCACCATGCATGTTAATCAAAGTGTAGGCTGCGTCGACGTGTTGCCACCATGAGGGTGAAATTGAGTGTTGGATCTGCTCAGTCAGCACGATGCAAGCCGCGGATTACCAGGCGGCATACCTCGGAGAGCAGCAGGCACAGTATTGGCATAATAGAGTCGCGGTCACCAGTCAACTCCTTGCGGATAAGCCTGAGAGCTTCGCCTCGACATTGTCGCAAGTTCATGGCCATCGAGTTGCGCTCATGCTGAAAGCCATCGGTGGTCTGCAGGATACGATGGCCAAGGGCGCTGCTTATGAGTATCTGGGCCATCGCGGGAGGTATTTGCGCCACATAGGACGGTGGAATCATGAAGGGGCTGGCAGCGCCTTCCAGGCTGATCCCCGACAAATCGGGCGAGATGTTGATGTTGTCTAGTGAACTGATTAACCCAGTGTGCTTCTCGTTTCACGAGATGAGTGCGACAAACAATATACCACCGCTTGTATCAATTTGCCAAACGTGCTTCGGTCGCCGACGTTGCTAAGCAGAGCGCACCGCGTCGCAGGCTGAACCCCGAAGATAGGAGCACTGGCGACATTCTCAACTTTTGAGCCCTCAGACGCTTTGCGTTTTTGTACCCGAGTCGGAGTTTCCTGTCCCAGAAAGTTACAATTGGCGATAGCCTCGTCGCTTGTCGCAGGGGGGGCCGAGACACCTAGTGTCTTTGTCGATTGAGCTCCCTTGGATCTGGTCTGACCGGGTCGCATCCACAGGAGAGGTTTGTGTTGATACCCAGGGCAGTCAACGCCTCGAATACGGCATTTTCGGCACTTGGGCTTCCCCAGATCGCACACCAACCGTCGCCTGGAGCATTCCCAGCATGGAGCGACATTTTGGGTTGGCTTGACTCTTTGTTTCATTGTGGTATTGATTGACGACATCCGTGTGATGACTAAATAAGTTGGAAGGACGAAAGACTTTACTAGAGATTTTAGTGAATGCAGGCGCCAAAATACACACCAACTATTTCGCTTGACTGGAGCAGCCCACCCCACATAAGATAACTTGTTTATTTACTTAAAAGTTAAAGAAATTAAAAGCTAGGTATATATTCCACTACTATAAATTATTATTAATTAAGATACAAATACTACTCTTAAGTAAACTAATTACAGCATTAAAACAAAGACTACCACCAGAACACTTGCGAAACTCGACGCACGCGTCGACTCAGCACCATTGTCGCAGCCGTCACCGCCACCGCCATCGCCGCCACTGTGTCCACTTCGACCCTTACGCTTGCAAAGCGTGTTTCCCTGACCGCTGCCTTGACCTGCGGAGGTGGTTGTTGGTTGCGATCGAAATGTCTCTGTGGGATTGTCGCTATTATTGTCTGTCTTGGTAGGTTTGTCGTTGTTGTTACTGCCGCTGCCCTTGCCCTTGGAGCAGAATCCGTCGCTGGTGCAGGTTTCCGTGCTATTGCAATAGCTGCCATCGCTGCAACAAACAGCGCTACTTGGTATGCAATATTTGCCGCAAAGCTGTCTGCCGGCGTCGCACCCAGCTGTCTTTCCAGTGCAGAATTCGCCTTTGGGACAGCATCCATCGGCGGTACAGTATTTTCCCGATTCGCAGTAGGACCCCTTGCTCGCAGAGCAGCATTCTCCTGAGCCAGCAATGCAGGATCCGCCGCAGTCGATCTCGGAAGAAGAGCAGGAGGCGGTTAAAGCCAACGACATGCCGCCCATGGCTGCGAAGTCGCTGTTTAATGCGCCCTTTCGGCCAGAGAAGCCAGTGAGGTCCGCCGTTGTAAGGCCCAGAAGGGCGAGAAAGAAGAGAAAGCGTGCCATGTTATTGAGTGAATGAGAGAGAGAAATAGAGAAACGAATCCGGTATATCTCGACGCAAAAATAAGAGGGATGGGAGAACAAGACTCTGTAACTCGACTCAGTCGGTGAGGTGCCAAGGTCTTTATACTTCTCACGAACGGTCAACATCCGCCTGGTTGGTTGGCCCTATGTAACGACGAAAAATCTGCCTTGTCCCGGCTAAAATAGAGCACATAGATAAAGCCCAGATCGCCATCAAGTCCCGAGCAAGACACTTAAATTTGCTTACAGGTTGGTCAGTGGAGCCAGTGCAGATCAGAATATGCTTGTTTTTAGACTCTACCGTACTTGGACTAACTCGGATCTCTAAGCATGGCCTTAAGCCACCCTGGGCTGCCCTTTATCTGCTTTCAGAATCGTGGCTTGACCGACCGTTTCAGCAAGTACAGGCCATCCAGTCATCAGAAATTAAAGCCATTTTGCAGCTAAAGGACTTGCCGAAAGAAAAGCCGACGCTTATAATATTTGCTGAAATAGGTCATAAAATCTACCGACTTTATTAAAACAACTGTAACAGGGCGTGACATGCAAGCAAAATAGGTAATGAGTGCGATGAGATAATGTCACAAGGCATCGTCAGGGTTGTAAGACGGCTTGAAGTTAAGGGACCCTACATTTTCAGCTTGACGAGCTACCAAAAAGTGCCTCGCACTAGGAAGCAGGGGTCCATAGCCTAAAATAAAGCTATGCTTTAGTTCCTGCTTATTTTTTGATCTAGAGAGGCATAAGCCGGTTGATAGTTGCTCCGAGGGCTGATTATTACTAAATAGAATTTAACAAATATTCCATCACGAGCACATGCTTGGGGAGTCGCAGCGAGACAGCCTGAGCAGTCCAGCATCTGTTCAGTTAGTCGACATTTGGCCCACGACAGTCCCGGCAGAAAATTACATGCTAGCAGGCTGTTGGTCTAGTTGTCAAAGCTAGCTTTTACCAAAGTTTCGGGATTAATTACTGATCATCACAATCTCAGCAATATGACCATCATACGGATTGTCTTGTGAGATCTGTTGCTCTACCTAGCAGTGAAAATAACTCAAATCATAATTGCAGATGCACTGAAGAATGAATCATTAGGCTTGCTGCAAGCGAGCCTAAATTACTCCAGCATTATGCAGTAGACCAATGAGCCCAAGCTTGCTAAATTAAGCAACAGTTTCTAATAATAATCGCAGACTCCAGTAATCAACAAGACATCTTAAACACAGCGTTATACCCCGCACAAACCAACTCACTAAGATAGCCCAACTTGCCCAACCTATTAGCCCCTGCTACCCTATATACGGGTGCAATATGTTGTTCACTACTATCATAAACTACCTTGCTGTTTCTCTGTCAATTATTATACTAATCAGATGGCGCCTAATGGCCTTTGCGCAAAAGCATCAGTATTGGACACTCTGGCTCCGACTGTCTCTGGTTGAGCCCTATATACTGGGCCCATGGAGTGTTGTGTCTTTGCTTGCGACAACAAAAGCAATTTATGACCTAGAACCGCATCCTATTCTTCAAAAGAATTACTACTATCCGCTTATCCTCTTGTTCTTGGGAGTGACGTACCTTTTTGGCTTGGACTTGGCGTATGGATCCTTTCAAAGCCATCGCTATGTGCGTCTCCGCTGGAAAGCTTGGACTGGTCCGAGCCGAACAGGAATCTCACCAGATATGGCTCAGTACATTGGAACCGGGGTCGACTGGAAGGCCTTGGCTCAGAACGACTTGAGGATTGATTCTCACCCAGTCGACCTATTTTCTGGGGGGTATTCCGGTTTAATTGCACAAGACCCAACCGACCTCCTCAAAGCTAGAGCCGACACAGATAGCATATTTCCTCCAATACAGATTCCTCAAGCGAGACAACAGAGTGGCGTATACCAGCCGACTACGAACCGGGTAGCCGTATCGCTTCTATGGGGTGAAAATCTTGGGTTCCAAAGGCGCTGCAGCAGAGGCATATTATCTGTTCCTGTACATCTACTCAAAACATCGCCTATGCTCAGATCGGGATTACCTGGAGAGGCTATTTGTCTTGCTTTCGGCGTATTGTCCCGGAATAAAGGACTCGAGCCGCGAACCCTTATTTGCAACCTGAAAACGAAAAACTCATTTCGGCAATGGGAAGAAGCCGGAGTATGGCCACATCCTGCAAAGACGCTTAGAAGTTTTTATTACTCTGAGTTTGAAAATGCTTTTTCGTTGCTCGGCGATTCATATATCACGGCCGCCACGGAGCTGGCCTTGCTGTTCGCAGATTTGAATGCATCTCTTATTGGAGAGTGGCTGGATCGAGGATTTGAGCACCAAGATCTGGAATTCAACAGGCTTGCTCACGCTCACGGTGCGAATACGGAAGATCTGAACAGACTTTATCGAGGGCAGTATGCGGCTATGCTTATCAGTCTCAGCCTCTCAGCCCGGCACAGCATCATTCGCCCAGAGCTTGTAGTATTTGATAGTGTTTGCAGGCTTGATGATGTACCAGTTCCCAAGTGGGCAACCTCAGATGTCATGGAATCCAGACGGCAGGCAGAACTAGAGGCATATGGACCTTTGTTGCTCAAACTGATCAGTGCTATAATATGATCGTTTTGTCGTTGGCAGCTGCTTCGTGGACTACCGGAAAAAGCAGGGATGGAAACCCAACTGCCGCTGCAGCTAAGTTCCAAATTTAGCTGAGCCTGTTGGGTAATTTAAATTGAAATTATGGCGTACTGTATGGATTCAGCCCCCACGAAAAATATTTACGCATGAAAACTTACTGGCGCCCCGGGGTTTGGTCACACTGTTTTATAATCCCTCCTATCAAAGTGTGATGAACTTGCGTGGCTTGCATACTCTCCGATTTAGTACTTGTATGTGATCGCATATGTAAGCGCTTACTTTTTCATGAAATACTACGTAGTACACATACCCCTGTGCTATCACATACTCGATGGGTGGTATTGGAAACGCCACAAGCAGCTTCAGCTAAGGCATTTTTTCGACAAGGCAACTCAGCGGCTCTTGTAGATGGTGCGCCTGAAATACCTCCTTTTCTAAATTGCAGTTCCAACCTTATTAAAAATTTTAATAAACTTTCCGTATTTCCATTTTGATGTTTTTGTAATCTCGTCAAGTCCATAGTACCATTGGTTGGCTTTCACAACGACTGCTTCTGAGGTCACTGCAATCTGGCAAAAGTTTCTGCTCAATGGGGGTTTCAATTCTGTCCCTTTTTGCCTCAGGGCTCTTGTACTGGGGTATGGTGTCTAGCGCACCTCTCCATTTCCCAGGGGACCCCGATAGTGCTACGCCCTTCATCAGCCCAAGATCAACCAACCATTCTGTCTTTCAGCTCGACAACGCGGCATCCACTGGATTTGTCTGGTCTTCGATCGGGGTCGCTGTCTTAACTGCCTTCTTCCAGGGGCTGGTCACTTCTCTTGCCTATATGACCGAGTCTTCAAACTCCTGGACGTTTCGTTTTCGGCTGGCAAAAGTTGAGCATTGGTGGTGGACTCTTGTTTCCTTTCTCCTATTTATATCCCTCTTCTTCAACGTGGTGTCATTTGCCTCTGGCAACAGCAATGAAGCCGTAGCAGTCCTCGTGCTCTCCACGACAACGTTGCTGGCCATTGTGCAATACATGCTCCCTGCTTGGCGTAGTCGAGAATACCTTCACAACCGTTTCCTGGCATGGACAGGCCCCAGCCGAACCGGGGTAAACTCTAACCTCCAGTCGTTTTGTGGAGGCAAAGAGGACTGGTACAGTCTGGCAAAACAGGCGAAGTTGAGAGGCACGAGAGGTGTTCCTTCAGACAATTACGGTTGGCGACTTTTCCGCATCGATGGTATTCAAATGGATCCTACCGATATTCTCAAGTCCGGGGTCGTCAATCCGCTAACAGTTTCTAAAACTCAAAAAACTCGGTACATTTACCATGATGGGTACCCAGACCATGGTACAGTCTCTCTGTACTGGGGAGTGCATTCTGGCTTCCTGCCAAGGGTTTCCCGTTCTATTTCTTCAGTGCCAGTCAACTTGCTGAAATCGACGCCATTCACAAACGACGGCTTTGCTGGGGAAGGATTATGTCTTGCGATGGGAATCTTGGGCCGCAATAAGGGCCTGAAACCAAGAAATCTTGTTTTCAACATGAACGGGGCGTTGTCCACGCAGCTAGAAAATGATTCAACTTGGTACCCTCGACCCGCCAAAACGCTTCGGAGTTACTACCGAAAATTACTGGAAGACATATACGGCGGCCTAGGGAACCCCTTTGTTTGTGCTGCCATTGAGCTCTCGCTAATTCTGATGGATGCCACACCAACAGCTGTTGCTTCCTGGCTTACAACTGGATGTGAGCATCAAAGTATCCAGGTAAACGAGGATCTAAAACGTCACGATGCAAATGATGAAGAGCTCAAGGCGCACTACGAATCTAGCTACGTTTCTATGATAATCTCTATTAACAATATGAAGGATGGCAAGGTCGGTCAATACAACCACGGGAAGGCGCAAGTAGTTCGGCCTGATATTATATGCCTTGGGCTCTTACTCAAAGCTAGAGGTATGCCCAAACCAACATGGTGGGGAATGCAAAAGTTCCGAAGCTATCGACAAGGCGAGGATGCTCATCTAGACTTTAAATGGAAGGATGCTGCCGCCAAGCTACTTGGACTTCCCTCATACCCCAACGGTTGTGAGGATGACTATTGGGTCGAAAGCTATGAGACCAATAAAGAGTCAGTATTGAGAATCTCTATTTCCGAGGGCGTGGTGACTACTGCTGATGGCAACTTGTAAGTGAGGTCTAAGGGGTATCTATCCATAACTGTCTGTAGTCTAATAAGAAGGCCTGTTGCAAATGAAACAGACTGGGAGGCGTGTGGGTGCAGGAGAAAGGCGTAGATTGGTAGGATTGGACGATAAAGTGTCTATCTGTAATTTTGCCTTGGCTCATAGGGGGCAGGCACCGAGGCAAGCCAACGAAACACAGCCGCCAAATGGACTCTGTCGAATTTTGTGACTTATCAGGATTTTGTGGCCAACTATGCTCTGTTTAGTTGTTCACCTCGCGACCTGTCCCGTCCCGCAAGGGTACATAGGAGAGAGCCGCATCTTTAGACTAGATTTCCTGGTTGGCGGACAAGTCTCCCAGCGAAACTTGGGACTCGACACGCCATCCCAAACTTCTGGTTCGTCATAGAAATACTCATCAATATTTACCTAACAGCACATTGTCTATGCTCTGAAATCAAACCTCGTCGTCCTCCCAACCAAATCGTACATTTGTACGTCAACATGCCGGCACTAAACTTACGTTACTACTGGGGTCGGGGCGTACGTACTGGCGTACTGGATGCTAGCGGCTCGAATATAAAATATGAATTTCTACGGGCATAATCCTAGCCTATGGCTAAAACCGACATCTGCTTAACGTGGTTAAGAACTTAAATTGAATTATTATTTATTCTTCTAGGTTAAATAATTTCTGTAATTTTAGAATGTAGCTATATTGCAATTAAATTCTATGTTAATAGCAATGTAGCTTATGCTTAGAGATTATATATTATCTTTATAGTGCGTTACGTACTTTACTTTAAAGGGAATAAAAAGTTCTTGCTTTATTTAAAGGCTGAAATACAGTTAGTTATTAAGATATACTAGATAAGAGAAGATATATAATATAAAAGGGAAAAGTGCGACATATAATTATTAGCTACGTTATGTAAAATGCTGTCTTACACTTTATTTAAAAATAGCATCGCGGGGTATCGCGGGACAGCATTAATCCGAAAAGCTGTGCGTCAGGTGTTCAGCGCCACTAATTGGGCATTAAGTAGTTGTTTGAAGTTCAGCTGACTGTGACGATGTGGGATGAAATCAAAACAATCCCTCACCTCACCTCACCAGAAACCCTACGTTTATTCCTTTTCCTGCCCAAATTCACTCGACTCTACACTTAAAACTCCTGTTAAAAATGAGTGGTCGCCCACTGGGCCTCCGCATACTTTCTTTAGATGGCGGTGGTATTAAGGGGTACGCTTCTCTCCTCGTTCTGAAGCGTATCTTCCGAACGATGGTGACGGAAAACGGCCTCGACAAGGAACCGCTGCCATGCGAGGTGTTCGACCTCATTGTAGGCACCTCGACAGGTGGCCTGATAGCTATCATGCTGGGGCGCCTTCGCTTGTCTATTGACGAATGCCTGCTTCAGTACAATAAGACGGGCATGGCTGTGTTTGACAATCCGATATCTCAGACCAAGCTGGGGAAGATGTTCAAAAAAGCGACCAGTACCGTGCTCTATGATATCTCTGTACTCCAGGAGGAGGTTCGGGTATTGCTTGAGTCTCGCAACATGGAACGGGACTGTCAGTTTGTAGAAGACAGCAATGGAGATGCTTGCAGAGTGTAAGTTCTACACAACCCCTTGACCCACAGTGTTTGGCTCGCAACCCAATACTGATTGTCCGGCAGTATGGTATGCGTTACTAGGGGCATCAATAGCCGCCCGGACGTTCTGCGGAGCTATATTAGCAGCCATCCAACGGAAGAGAACTATCAATGCACCATTTGGGAGGCTGCCAGCGCCACTTCAGCCGCTCCAACATTTTTTCGTCCTGTCAAGCTCACTGGCGGGGAGTTGTTTTGCGATGGAGGCATGCGCCGGAACAACCCTATCAATGAAGCCGTCAAGGAACTTAATCGGGAGCTCGAGAAAGAGTGGGCAGGGCGGTCACTGAGCTGTCTGGTCAGCATTGGCACTGGTGTTGTTGAAGCGGCCAAGCTTTCTAGTTCGCTCACCGTACTTATCAAGGCTGTCGTCAAGATCTTGACAGACTCCGAGGACATTGCGGAGGAGTTCGTCAAGTCTCCATTTGGTCAACAGCTGGAGAGCTCCCGGCGGTATTTCCGGTTCAATGTACCTCAGGGCCTGCAGACGCTGAAACTTGACGAGTGGAAGGAGACTGAGAAGCTCAATGCTGCAACGATGGATTATCTGTCAAAGTCTGGGACGGGCAACCTTGTAAAACTTTGTGCGCAAGCCCTCAATGATCCAGACGCATTGCGTTAGTATTCTAGCTCCCACAATGGTATCTACGAGTACGATCGGGGAGCTGATGAATACATAGTTGTTATGCCCTCGCTTTCAAGTCGTCAGCCAAGACTTGACAGTCCATGCAATAATTTTGTGCAGAGACCCTTGTATCAAATCCGTCTTCGCGAATACTTCTGGAACTACATCAGCATAAAACCGCAAATATTTGTTCTCTGGGGTCTTGCCGGTGTTGGGTGTGTAAGTCTTGTAAGGTTTCTGTCCCAGCTTCTAACCCAAGACAGAAAAACACAACTAGCACTGAAATTTGCCGAGATAATGAAGGCTCGGCTAAACGTTTTCTGGATCCGCGCGGATCAGTCCAGCAATTTCATACACGACTATGCCAAATTGTGGACCCAGATGCAGATGCAGATGCACACTGACAATCAGCTGCCGAATGAAGCACAGGACCTCACCACCCTACTCGAAGAAACGTGCTCCGTGTTAGAATCTAATCCAGCAGAATGGCTCCTAGTTCTCGATAATGCGGACGACTTTGACGAGTACAGACAGGCAATGGATCCTTATCTGCCCAGATCCGGGCGTATTCTTATTACCAGTAGGGACCCAAGATTTCAGGGCGATGTTGCGGCTACAGAAGATGGCTTGAATGTTCTTCCCATGGATGAGAAAGAAAGTATAGAACTTCTTACAAACTCTATTCCTGAACGCCTGCAGACAATGGCCAGCGAGACAGAAGGGGCTACGTCGTATCTCGTGAATATGCTGGGCAACCTGCCGCTCGCTATTGCGCAGGCAGCTGCCAATATCAGAGATCAGCAAGTATCCCTTCGAGATTATATTAAATCCTTCCAGGACGGCATCAATCCTTCCAGCAGCCTCCGTGTGCCGGTCTGGGATAGAAATACGCGAGATCCTAGGAATGCAGAGCAATGTGTCAACAAAACGTGGAGTGTCTCCTTGAGCAGGCTGCGAGAATCCTCACCATCGACCGTAGCGCTGCTAGGGTACATGTCATGCCTACACTGGGATAGGATTCCTGTCGACCTGGTGCGCAATTTGCCCCAATTTCGGGGATTCAGTCGCACCAAGTTCAGACAATTACTTGCCAGGGCGCTTCAACTGTCCCTCGTCCAAGAAGACAACTCGGGAGAGTTTTCGGTACTGCAAATGCACCCCCTCGTGCATGAGTACGCCTGGAACCAGGTGGGATCAACAGACGAGAAGATTGCGGACGAGGTCATCTCCCTTCTCTGTGGACTGTTCCCGCTTGTGGCAACCTCGCGTTCCGACTCTCCCGAATGGGCTGTATGCTCATTTCTTTCCGCCCACTGCCACCGAGCCATTACCGTCTCCGAGAAGGTGAATATACAGAGCAAGTCACTCGCTACTCTGATGCAAGTCTTTAGTAGCTACCTGAATGAATTCGGAGACCTGAAATCTGCTCTGGCGATATCTACCCGTGCGTTTGACTTGGCAATGGTCGTCTGGGGCCCTCAGGACAAATCTACACTCTATATTCGCAATACCAGGAGTAGCTGCCTACGGAGCAGCCAGATGTATACAGAAGCATTAGAGGATGTGGACAGAGGCTTGGAGTATTTGAACTCACAAGAAAAAAATAGGGTTGCGGAAGAGCAGGTAGAGTGGCTGGGTGAAATCAGTGACATGCTTTCCACTAAAGCGACCATCTTCAGGGATTTGTTCAATCACCAAGCGGCTCTCGACGTCGCAATCCAAAATATCGACATCCTCAGCAAGGCACGACGAATGACCCCGCAAAACCCGTCGGTAGAATCTGCGTTGTTGGTAGCCCTTCACAACAAAGCCCACAGCCTGCACCGATTAGACAGGTTCGATGAGGCGGAGCCTTTGAATCTGGAGGTTTTGAAGGACTCGCTGAGCCCTGATGGTTCCATCAAAGTGGATCGCCATAACTACCAGAGTTTCCTCAACCTGCGTGGACAAATCATAAGGCACAAAAAGGACGCATCCACGGATCAGCACATGGAAGCTCTAGAAATATTCAGCCTTGTATTTCAAGAAACCCTGAAAACACGTGGCATCGGAACCCGTGACACGTGGGTCGCCGCAAATAACATTCTCTCAGCCCTCGAGGTCCTGGACGGAGTCTCGCGAGTACAATTAACCTCGCTAGAGCTTTTCGAGACGTTACTTGCCCAGGCCATCAAGCAGGGGCTACCCCGAAGGGCATGCCACCCGCACTTTCAGCGTGCCTTACGGGGATTCCTAACCTATCTTGACGTGCGTTTAGAACTACTACCAGCTCCTGATTTTGAACGATTGTGGCGAATGCGGACAGAGTTCGTGCAGGTATGCCAACTGACACAAGAAATGCCATCCGTAAATACTGCGGCGAGAGTGAATGAGGTCGGTGTCATACTGCAGGCCCGTGGCAGGTTTCAGCTCGCCGAAGCTCAGCACAGGGAAGCTCTCGACGCCCTGAAGCAACTGCCAGAAGATGCCTTAGCGACTAAGATGTTCCGAGAAATCCTCCAAGTATCCCACTACAATGTCATGCTGACTCTAGCTCGACAGGGTAGAGTCGCTGAAGCACGTGTCTACCGCGACATGCATCGAAGTGATATAACCCCGGCGGAGGACCAGTATGGCAAGTTGGAGGTGCGGTTAGAGAGGGATGCAGAAGACAAACAAACGTACCAACAGGCCGTATCCATGATGGCTACAGGAGACCTTACCCCAACTGACCAGTGGTGGCTGGATCACGCCATATCACTGCAAAGAGCGCAGAAGCGATACGGTTTTCTTATTGAGGCCTCGACGACCGCTAATCTTATGAAGTCACAACTGCCGGGAGTTACTGAGAGCACTATTACTCTTCCTAAGAAGTCGAAAGGAATAAAGTGGATTCTTGCTTTTAAAAGGAAATAACTATTTAGGATAATATATTTCTTCTTATTAATAGTAAACTTTCTAGCTTACTTTCTATTAGTAACTATAAAGAGATTAGCAGTAAATATTATAGTAGCTTTAAATTAAGTAGTTTTATACTAAAATATATGTACACAAATCCAATCACCACCGACGAGAGAAGTCCCAAATAAATACCTATATTTCGAAGCGCGTTCATCACGATATCCTCTGTAGCCTCTTCCATGTTTTCTTGGAACTGCCCACTTCCTTTGTTGCCGTCGGGAAATGGAACATCAGGAACAGGCTTTCCCAGAAATTCGCAAAGTGGCCCCCTGCTAAAATGTGAGATGCCGTTGTTTCGGCAACTCAATCAAAAGGTTGGACTTACCATCCATCTTCCACACTCCACTCTAGGAAGGGTCGTTTGCCATCTGCCAATCTTCTCTGGAGCCGCTCATAATGTTCTTTAGAAACTTGCTTGCCATACTTCTCGAATTCGCCGTTGTAGTAGTCCTTCATCACTATTTCAAAATTCCACAAAAGCCAGCAAATGCTCGTGTCAAACCAACTTAGTACCCACATAGGCCAGCTAAACACTTCGAGACATGTCTTCGATGCTTTCATACCAAGCATCAACATTTCGGCGTCGATTAAGAATGACTTTTGCGTTGGGGTAATAGGACAAGAGCTTCTACATATTTATGTAATTAAAAGAATTTCTTTCCTGATTTTCATAGAGCATATGGAGAGTAAGTCGTTAAATACCTCTCATCTCTGGCTTCAGGGTATGCAGTATGATTTACTTTATTAGGATTAGCTGTCGATTACCGGTTAAGCTTCATGACGTCATGATTATTGTTCACATAAAAGAATTGCTACATAAAAGTATTTCACGAATCTTATTCTTTCGCTTGTATGATCGGCTGGATAAAAGCCACAGCTCCTAGGAGCAAATATTAGTCTTTAACTAAGTATCTGTAATCTCTTCCATGAATAAATCATAAACTCCATCCCCCATGGACTTGTTTCTATAGATCCATAAAGACCTAGCGCATGAATTTTGGGACTTGATTGCACTATCAATGTTGTCGTCATTGATCATATGGCGCAAGACCTGCGCTTCAGCAAGCGGATCTCCCTCTGGAACAACAACTCGCTCGGATATCAGTGTTGCCAAGACAGCCAACAGCAATTGGAGTATAACAGTGATCCACAACACGAGACTGAGAGCATTCCAATGTGAAACATTCAGTTTCTCCCCCATCGTCGGCGCTTGCCCACTCAAAACAATATCGTCGTTTGATTGAATGACCGCAGCGATGACACCGATAGTGAAACGCGACAGAAGAAGCTCCAATACCTCAGCCGACCCGTTCAATGGTACACCAAACGTTGAAGGCACTGGATACGTAGTATAGTGAAGTCCGCCCGTGGTGTCGTATCCCCCAAGGGCTATAGCTGATGTCGCCAAATGTGTCAAGTTCTTCCCCAGTTTGTGTTCAGGATGCGTCGCGTTCGCTACCGCACTTAACCGTGTCGTACAATTGTAGAACCACGGGTCTGTTGAGGAGGGCTCGAACACAGAGATGCTGCTGCAATCGTCGCCGCAAGTTTCGGAGTTAGAAGACATATACGTCTTTCGATCGGGCCCATTCTTGCTGGGAACAGTGACTTTTGTCTTCCGAGAACCAATTTCCACTGTAATGCTGTTGCTAGTGCCATTTCCCCCTTCACTGACTCGATAAGCTGAGCATTGTGTAGTAGCGTTAACGCGCCTATCAGTGATGACAGTGATAGGGGCCGTATCTGGATTCTTGGTTGTTGCGGTATTGGTTTCGTGGAATACATATGAGCAGAAAGTATCACAGAACAGGACCTTGTCATCTCCGAAGAACAAGGTTCCGGCAACAGGTATGTCATCGAGAGTACCTTGGTTGTATCCTAGAGAGATAATTCCATAGCTATTCGCAGCGTACTCTTCTCCGTCGGCAATGTTGGAAGAGTTGGAGATGCGTGAAGTCTCGATTGTAGTTAGATTAGCAATGGAAACGTTGCCAGAAACCATGAGTGCTTTGTCTTCTGATTTATCAACAGAATAACATAGACCAATAGATGCATAACCGACTTGGGATGACTAAGATTTGTTAGCAATGCTCTGAGAGAAAGCAGGGACACGCACTAGAAACAAGACAACCCAAGCTGCGACGCTGAGATGAATGGTCCATCGACTCGATTTAAAGGCCAGAATCAAGACCTGTGTCATACTTTGGACATGCAAAATTGCTTTAACCTGTTATCTATTAGCAAGTTTCTCTCATGACTTTTGAGAAAAATTACTTACCTTTTGTCGCGACCTGGGTCGACGACTGAGGATCCACCATCGCAGATCTGACACAGCACTCGTCAATTGACTCATGGTAGATAAGCCGAGCGCAATCAAAAATCCCGTGATCAGAGCATTGAAATATTTCTTTTGCTTCTTATCGATGACGTCGTGATTCGTATATCTGATTAAGATGATGTAGACGACGAGAACAAAGATGACGGTAATGAACCATTTGGCAAATAAACCCAGCCATAGCTTTAGACGCGACCTTCGACGAGCTAGAAGACCTTGAGAGCGAGCCTTTGAAGGAGACGAAGGAGAGATTTGGGCTGGACCTTGGCCTAATGGTGCCATTGGAATCTGTTGCTGATGGATATTTTGTCGGAATAACGAATGTTGTGCTGCCGCGTTAGAAGGGAGAACCTCGTACTGGGCCGGCATGATGCGCAATCTTTGGAAAAAACAAAGTTGTATATTTCATGATGTAACGTTAAGAGCTGTATTTAAAACTCGATCCACTATAAATAACGCCAAGTAAAAACCCCATTCTTATATCCGTGCTCTTATTGCTTGTGGCATAGCGGCCTGGGTCACTACTGTTAATGCTAGCTTATGATTGGTTCCACCGTAAAAATTAGAGACATCGTCGGCCTGACCGAAAGTCAATCCTAATTTTTGACTCACCTAATGCAGTAATCAACAAGGCTGAGTCGCCTCATGTTTGAGAAGTATGGATCAAACAATTCCTCAGCCTGACTCATGAACCTACGTTTGTAGCCCCTATCTTCAACATAATTAATTTGCAATGAACAACAGTTGATTAAATTAAGTACCTTGGGGTTTCACTTCTGAAGCCCTTCACTATAGCCTAGGACAATCTGAAATGCCGTTTACCCTATTCTTTCTTCTGAAACTTGGCAAAGTAAAGAAAGGTTTCTTCAAGTTAAAGGACCTTTGGTGTAGAGTCAGATTCTCCAAAACTCTATAATATGTCTCAGAATTGATTCAATATAAGAGGCATCGGAGCAGTTCCTGTAATCTTCTTGACACTCTGAATTTGTGCAGTCTGACTTTTAATCTTTTCCATGTTATGCATTATCTATCTATAATGTTAAACTTTTAAACATACACTGATGCCAGTGACTTATTCTTGGCTTTTCACAATGCATTCTTTCAGAAGGCTGTAAATCTTGTATCTCTTCATCCCTCCATCAAATGAGCCCTGTCGGCCATCTTTAAAGATTTTTCCGGCCTCAACTCCTGCCTGCGCTGCTTGCTCTTCTCTGAATGGCACATGGTGGTAATAGTGCAGACACAAGTAAATATAGCTCCCGAGAAAACGCTCGCTATTACCAACCTCATTCTTTGCTTTCATGCAGACCGTGGTTCCAGAACTTGTTTGGGTTGCGCATAGCAAACCTGGAGAACATGTACTGGACGTTACTTTGGTGGTGGTACACAAAGCCGTGCTATCTCCTGTGGTTGATGATGCATCAGTTGAAGCCTCGGTCGATGTTCCCGTGGATAATGCTGTCGACGAAACGGCGCTTTCTTCCCTGGTTGAATTTTCTGTTACTGAAGTGGATGCTTCCACAGTAGATGGGATAGCGTCGGCAGTAGTTGTAGCTCCTCCATTGGTGGTTTGTGGAGCCGTTGTTTCCTATGTCCCAGTTGTCGTGGCAGCTGCAAAGGCGTCGAGGCCAGTTGAAGTATGTTCTCGAGGCCTTATCCATTTGTTGCCAACGTTTTTCTATACCATCTCCCCATTCCTTTTGGTACCCATTTGCAACCCATTCTGAGTTTGGGCAGTGGCAGGAGTATCCAACGCATGCTCTGCAGAGCGCATAAATCGAATATCCCGCTCGTGTATCAGGATAGCAGACCCACAAGTATTAAAGTGCATGAGCTTCGCATGTTGAATGTGATTGAAAGTTTGTAGTATTGTCCGGTTGCAATTGCAGTGTAATGATCTCTTAATTTAAGAGTAAAAGTTAAGTATGTTCTGATTCTGATTCTGGAATGTAGCATTCAATTGCGAAGGAAATACTTTACATTTATTGTACAATCTTCGGAATAACCCCATGTTGAACTTGTGGCATTCTTCTATCCTAGTCCCAACTGCCTTGTCGCTTCGCTGTTAAAAGTGCATGCCACGCATTTCACGGCTCAGAATATTGAGGACCCATCGACAGTCGCGTTGTTCCGTCGTCTGGGCTTGCTTCGCCACGCGGCAGATACAGGACTTTCTGTTCTGGACGGGATATAGGCAAGCTAGCGCACTTAGGCTTTTTACCTCAAGGCGCGCATAGGTGACATGGGTTCCGAAGAGAAGAGCAGCGCTGAGGTACAAGCTGTATCCACCGAAGACCACGCAAAATTAACTTTGCTGTCCTGATCTGGAGGAGATAAGTAAGTACTCCAAAAGAATAAGGACAGACGATCACCTCAAACACATTGCTGACTAACAATTTACTTCCTTGCACTTATCACCAACTTCCAGCCAATCAGCATGATGGCTTGCTGGGTACAGTATCAGCACTAAGTCTCAGCTCGGCGAGCATAGGGCTATTTGAGTGGCCGTACTACCCCGCTCTTGTTTTTATATTTCCAATTTCCCACGTATCTCTTTTGTTTTTCCAAGTTTGATGATCTGAGTTAACACAGTGACATCCTCATCATGTCGCCGCACAAGCCGTCCCGCGATTATCTCTATTTCCTTATAGTAGTCTTCCATTTGACAGCTATGTTAGGTGAGTCTATTCAACCTGTCATGTTCACGGAGGTAACTTACGACTGGACTAGGTGTTGATTTTGTTCCATTTTATCCGCAGTCTCTATGCCAACCTCCTGGCTCGCCATTCCACTTTCTTGTTGCCTATCGTCAGTGGTACATCACAACAATGTCTGATCCTTATTACAACCTTGACACTCCCGGACACTTCTTCGAATTCCTAGTCTATGTTGAGCTTATTGTTCAGTTCCCTCTGGCACTCTATCTCACTCGCGCACTGTTATCCAAGCAGCGCATCTCTGGTGCTGGAGAGCTTGCAGCCGTCGTCTACGGTGCAGTGACGGGTCTTTGCACGGCTATAGTTTGCAACGACATGTGGCATCTGGGCCCGGAGGTTATCACCCATGAGGCCAAGCAAACTCTGCTGTTTGGGGCATATCTACCTTATGCCGTGATTCGTAAGCCTTGTTACGCGAGTATTGTCGAGAACTTGCTAATATGTGAAATAGCGATTTTTATATCCTTGGATATGCAAAAGCGCCTGCTAGCCCGGCTACAGCGGCCGCCTGGAATCAAACATGAATAATATTCCTCACAGGCTATTGTAAGGAGGGATTTGGACAGTCAGCGAGATGTCAGGTATTTGTTCAAGATACATATTAGGTAATTTGTATTTTGGTTCTCCCACCTACAGGTACTAAGCGGACAACCAAGAAAGGAGCAACAAGGTCGAGGTGACTTGATGGATTTGATGGTTAATAGTCGAAATAGTCCAGGCGGAATCTAGCATATGCTGAGACGAGATCAATCCTTATTAACTACATTACAGAACCATCGTCCAAGTCACTGCTCTACTTCGTAGCAATGTTAATACACCTAGTGGAAGGTGTTCTTTATCTACAAGACGTAAACCTCCATAGTCGCGGCGCAACACATCCCGATACATCTGTAATGCCCACCGAACTTCTTTGATTTTGCTACCCGCATTACTTAGACTGACGCCTAATTCGTAGGTAAGGGTCTGCGACACATCAGAGTCCATGTCCGGGCTAATGTCGACTGGTACAGTCTTCAACGCTAGATAAGCCTGCAACAAAGCACTGCTCGTAAGCTCCCTATGCTCTGCGTATTCCTTAATGCTGAAGAAATTATCGAGCTCCTCGGTCGACAGTAGGTTCTTGAAGGTTTTAGAGCTGACTGTTCCTGCACTTCCTGCGGCCTTGACAGCCGCGTTAATGCGGCTGTCGACAGTTACTAGAGAGTCGAAGTTCTTCTTGTATCGCTTATATCTCTCATTTTCTTCATTGAAGAATTGTTGAATGATTGAGGCCGGAGACTTGTTTGCAATACTCTCCCGAATCATCAGAATAGGCAAGAAGGGATTCCGTAGGCCGAGCCCTCCCAGACGCTCAGGTAAATGGACGAATGCATCGGGTACATCTGCCCCAAAACGATCTTTTATCATGCGCTTGACGTGCCTGACGGCTCCATGACTGTTTTCTGATGAATCTGATGCCACAGGGAATAAGAATCTCTGCATCATCTGGTAGGTCTCGAGGATACTATCAACGTGATGCAGGCCAAAGCAGTGCGCCGGTTCTCCAAACGTGTGACTAAAGAACCGCCCCATGCAGCTGTTCCATGTTTGCACCCACTCTAGCACACTTGTGCATCCACTCAATTGCTTCTTCAGCTGTCTCATGTGTTCCTCTACTTGCTCACGATCGATTTCCCAGATCCCCGACTTGGGATTAAGGGATAGGTGCCCAACTCGGACTGGACCCTCCGGCAAAGCGCTAGCGACATCAATATCTCGCTCTTTCGCCTCCTCTGTTATGTACACAGAGCCGGTTTTACCTCTGTTGAAGGTGAGGCCGAGGATTTTGGCATACTTGTTCATAGCAGCCCAAGCCCTTTTGCAGTGCAAGGGTTCACCGCATAACCAGAGGTCGTCGTGGAGTCGGTAAAGCAGCATACCATCCTGTTGGTTGACCACAACGTCCATAACGAAGAGAACAAGCTCGCCAAGCAGCTTCTCTGGCGCATGAGCCATCGGTACTCCACGACGACGCACTCTTGGACTCCCCGTCAACGGCGAGTCGGGGGAGGACTGCACGTTGAGAGGCGCCTGAAGAACCTTCTTAAAGAACGAAATGGCACCTTCAGTATAGCCAAAAAATCGCATGGTGGCGAAAATGGTTGTATGGGACAGGCCCGTGGCGAACCACTCCAGGTCAGTTTGTATCAATGCGACTTCGCCTTTCAAGGTTTTGTGTATGGTGGCCTCCGTGGCGAGCGTTCGTAGTAAGCTCTGTTTAATGTTGGGCTTTTTGGAGTTGTCTTGCTCCTCTGTTGGATCGGTATAACCCCCAGACCCAATCGTCTCAGAATTATCCGGAAGTTGTGACATGAAAAACTCACTTGTGTACTGCCTTTTTCTCTCGGTAGTGACGTTTGAGGTAGTAGTAGCTCCACTGGACAAGTAATACATGCGGCGCTGCTTCTCATCACGGTTAGGATGCGGTCCAGTGTGCCACCTCCATAAGGTATCATTGGAGCCAATAAAGCTCTTTAGGGCCTTTTTGAGAGAAACGCAACACTCAATACCAATGTAGTGGATGAGAATTGCTTGCAACACATCCTCGTCCATCCATATTCTGTATTTACCGTTCAACTGTTGCCTCGGAAGAACAGGGACTAGTACATTAGAGTTAGTTATTTCTTCTCCAGATATGAGTTAAGTCTCTTTCCAGCGTTGGCAGCGTTGAAGAAAATAATCCTGGAGGACTTACTGCCTTGTTCACCAGCATCCCATTCCCAGCTGTCGATATTGGAGAATCGCATATTGAGGACATCGGCGATCTCCCCCAAAACAACTGGTTTCTCGAGAAAGTCTCGAAGAATAGCCTGTTTCTGGTCGCTCAGCAAATCCTCGACGAGTAGCCCATTGATGCACCACTCGAGTGTCGTGGAATCAAACGGCGCTTTTTCGCCAAAGATTTGTCGGCAAGAGTCACCGATTGTCTCTCTGAGATCCTTGAGTGACTTGGCACCCTCTTCACCTTGTTCGCCCTGGAACAGCTCATTGAGGTAGAGGTCAATCTCAATTTCATCGGTTTCCAATGGCTCAAAAACCACTCGCTCAAACTTGTCGCACAACTGTTGCAGCCTCTCCTTTTGTTGATCCAAAACCTCGTAAGACTCTTCCTCTGAAGCCGGGCGGCCGCTGACAGAGGCAGCCATCCATTCCGTTATGAGCCGAGCGTAGAGGTGTCCCAGCCCAAGTTTTCGACTTGGTACTTCTAGGTGCGAGCGAAGAAGTTCTTCATGGGCCTGCATGAACTCGCTTGGAACAGACACATCATATTTTGACTGACTGAGCCAGTGCTTGATGTTCTTCACTGCGGGGCTTTGGAATGCCTGAGCGTTGAGATTCTGGACTCCCTCAAGGAGCAGGTTGATTCTTGCAACTCGGTCATTTTCTTGGTTGGCTTTTCGCAAGATTTCGTCCTTTCGTGCTTCGTAAATAGTGCGCTGCTTTCCAAGTTCACTGATCTTAGTGTGGGTGATTCCTCCTAGGGTTTGCGAAAGTGCGAAAAAGGACGATGCCATCTTTGTTAGTGTCTGCTATACTGTGGGCCGTGAAAAAATGAAAATCGTTCACTTAGAAGACACTCAGGTGAAGTTGGCAATAGTTCCAGGAATAAAGAGAAAGATAGGAAATGTATCTCGTGGGTTCTGCGGTTGTTTTAATAGTTACTAGAACAGAAAGCGGTGTGAAGTTGGATCAGGCAACAACGCTTAGCAAAGGCAATTGGTAGGGGGTTCTTCTTGAGGTGGAGGGAATACGTGCACGAAGACCCATCGGCTTTCCGCTGACATATCGTGAAAAAATGAACTATTCACGACCAACACATGCAATGTTGTGGGGTCCAGATCCTTTATCTGACACAGTGTGCAAGACAAGTATAATGGTAAACGTAAGAAATACTGTTTCAATAAGCCTATACTATTTATCTACACTGTAATTTAAGTCGCTGAAAATAGCTAGATTCTAAAATAACTCCCGCACTCCTTGTCAACCCCGCACTCAGCATATTTATTTATCAAGACGTAATCAAACACAACTGCAGGCACGCGATTTATTCTTACATAGATTCTAGCCCTACGTCGGACTCTTTCGCGATAAGTACTTCGTTGCTCAGCTTTCATGACGTCTACAGGCCAACCCAACTGTCGAACGGCCCCCGGAAGATCGCGTACCGGTATGTCCGTCTATGGAAGTCTCAAAAGACAGGCTGATGCAGGAAGATAGGCTGCTACACGTGCAAAGTACGAAAGGTCAAATGCGGTGTGGATTCGTCGGAGAGTTCGAATAGAAAGAAAGAATCCCTGAACTGCTCAAACTGTCAGAGGCTGGGCTTCGACTGCCGTTGGAGTCCTCCTGCTCCGGGCGAGCAATATGTTCCACCGCCCAAACGTCGAAGAACGGCTACGCAGAGGATAGAGACGTCTGAAGAAACGAATGGGCCACTTCCATCAGATCCACCAGGGCGACCATCAACTGTAGAGGAGGATGATCAAAGCAGCGCATTGAGCGAAATGGCATCTACGGCAGGCAGTTATGCCATGAGCTCGTTGACAGATCACAGCACAGAGGCATTGGCACAGCTTTCTGACCTGCAGCTCGATTTCTTTGGAAATCTTAGCCCAGGCTTCGACTTCAACTTAATATCGAATCCCTCCGACCTAAACCTCGCCGGAGAAGGGTTAGACTTCATTCCTCTTCCTGTGATAGACCCCTCAGTCCTCCATTCATCAACAGAATTGGTGCAGACCCCAGCTCTAACCCTACAAATGGCTGCCGGGACTTTTGAGAGCATCAGTAAAGATGCTGAGCACGAATTGCCTACTGCTGCAATGGATGAAGCCGACAACTTTGTTTCTCCCACTCTGGATAGCACAAGCCAATACCTAATCCAACACTATCTCGAAGTTATGAAGGGCTACTCAAAGGTTGACGATAGGCCGAAGAATGAGAATAACCTATTTATCTCTGCCTTCTCCGAGTCGCTTTGCTTCCCACCTCTGCTTTACGCGATTTTAGCTTTCTCTGCCTCACATTTGTCGATCCAGGACCCATCATATACAATGCAAGCAGAGAACTTTGGCAGCCTGGCGGCAACATCTTTTGACAGTTTCAGGCAATACCACACAATGGAAGGCACGCAAATCGAGGGTTTGCTCTCTGCTCTTTTCGTTCGCGTCAAGAGGGTTCATGTTATGGCAGAAAATATGGATTCATTTCTCAATCTGATGTCCATAGCCACGGACATAATATCGACCGAGGCAGGTGAAAAGGTGTTGCAGAACCCTTCGACCCTCGCACGGCGTATCCTTCTGCGACTTGCGATTCTTGACTCTCGTACTGGATGCTACCGCTTGGGAGGTGGAAAGCTGGTCTCGAGGTTACGTCAAATACCGTCATTCTCGTTTCTTTTTGACTTTAGCGGCCCCTTAAATACCTCGCTCGGGGATGTCGTCCACCTACTACGGGCAGATATCTTACGTCTGCGGATAGGTGAACTAGACACTCGGATGCACGAACAACAGCAAGTAGGAATGGATGAAGTCACGGACTTACATCACGATATTGAAAGAGAGATTAGTCGATGGGAGTTGTATTCGGCCAATCGTGGAGGAGGCCCCTCTTCGACCTTGTTCAAAGCAGAAGTCTTGGATTCTCCGACCTACGGCTGCTATGCTGTCTTGTCAGCCCTTCACTCAGCGATGCTGTATCTTCACACAGTTTTTGTACGCACCCCAATACAGTTCGCTTCCACCATCCACTAACAGTAGTAAGCCTATCTTAAATGTCGATGGTAATCTCTCTATCACCAAGATCCTTCATTATCAGCTCAAGGTGCATCTCGACACGTCTCGCGCAGACACACCATCATCGATCTTACCCTCTTCGCTTATTTTGGCCGGGATCTATACTAATGATCCCATTCACCGAGATTGGATTATCAAAATATTTAAAAAGGCTGAGAGATGGGGCGTCTATATTCGGAAGCAGCGGGAACTATTGGAGGCTTTTGTTGACATGAAGTCGAAGGGCAAATCGCCGAACATCATCACGGTCATGGATCAAGTCACAGGACGTTTTGTTATTTAAACGGGAATCCTAACGCCTTTGGGCTCTTCCACCGCCTAATACACATCATTCCTAACTGATCCACCCAGATTTGATCTCCTTGATCAAGTCATGGCTCCAATATGACAGGTCTCTCGATTCCAAGCGGGGTGGGTACAGAGTCAAATCGATCGGACAGTGAGGGCGATATTATAGTGTAGAGAAAAAGCAGGAACACATCGACATCACTGAATAGGGGCTAGATACGTTGCTAAGAATTAATTACAGGTGAATATTTGAATACAGTGCTTGGATACAAATACATGTTTGGGTACAACTATGCGTGATCAGGCTTTACCGGAGACTTCCAAAGTGAGAGTAGAGTCGCATTTCCACGATCTACATAGTATAACGGAATTCTTCCCACTGCTCAAAGTCGGTCTTGTCAGTGAAGTCCGGAGAATCATTGGCAGATGAGCCATTCCTTCTAGCAAGCTTATCACGGCGATTGTTCTCATACCGATACCAAGCAAACTGCAAGATTGGTAGAATAATCATCAAAGCGTAACAGCCCACTGAGTCATATTGGTAAGCGGTAGACTTTTGAGTAAATAGCAAACTTACTAAGCATCTTGAAAGCCAGGGTGTATACGGGCGCCTCGCTTTCGAGGAAGAATTCTGACCAGTTCAGTTGAGGTTCATTCGGCGGATGAGAAGCAAGGAAACTTACGTGGGCCAGCGATGAGACCAGCTGCCCAGCCAGCAAAGATAATACCAGAAGCTGTCGCCTTCTTGGTGCTCCCAGCATAGTTGGAAGCCATTAGTCCAGTGCATAACGTGAAAGACATCGAGTGACTAAGCGAGTCAGTATCTACCATAGCATCAATAAACTAGCAAACGTACGTATAGGTCAAGTAGTAGCCTGCTAGTCGGCCTGCTCTGTTAGAGACTGGTAGTGCATGAAGCAGAGAAGCGCCTATCAAAGGTGGAATGGAGGTCAAGAGTGCAAGCAATAATCTGATATTCTTTCGGCGAGAAGCAAGATAGGAGAGTGTAAGAAACGTTGTCAGTTGGATCACGGCGGCAGGACAAGTTGAGACCAAGGTTGTTTGCAGCTTGGTAAATCCAAAGCCTGCGACAATCTGACTCGAGAACTATCGGCAAATTAGCATTATAATCGTTGATTTTGACATAATATTCCTACCTGGCTGGCAAACGTGGACGGCATCGTGTTACCCCTAAGTTAAGTCAGCAAAGCATCGCAAAAGCCAGTATAGTGTACATACATAGCTGTCACAAAAAAGAAGACCGTTTGTGGGTCTCGTAATGCTTCCCAGAACTGAGGCCACTTCCATCGGCTTTCGGAAGTGACAGTACGGTTCTCTCTGACCCTTTCGATGGCGATGTGCTTTTGGCGTTCGTTGAGCCATCTTGCGTTGGACTGATTGTCGGGCATGAGATACATGAGGACCAGCGAGAAGAAAAAACTGAAAGAACCGAAGAAGAGGAAAAAGATCTTCCAGGTTGCAACTGAGCTGTGAACTGAAAGCGGCACGTTAGGGTGAGATGCTGATACGAATGGGTGAGAGAACGCACTTGACCCGAGAGCATAAGTCAATAATCCTCCAATGAAGTTGCCGATCTGCGACGAGATAAGAAAGTGCCCTCAATGGAATAATGATTCTGGGACGTACAGGAGTGCCTCCAAGCCAAAAGGCAGATCTGAAAGCTTGTTCAGGTCGTGTCCACCAATTACTGGTAACAATAACAAAAATCGGACCGATAATGCTCTCGAACATGCCAAGGAAGAATCTTACAGCCATGATGCCAGAAAAATTGAAGCAAAGTGCTATGTTACGGTCAGTGTCGCTCGTTTCCGTCAGTCAGCTTTCAGAACTTACGAGTAAGCAAGATCATCACGGCCCAGAAAAGGACTGCAAAAGCGATGAACTTTCCAATATGCTGAGGGAATCGTTGAGCGAGTTTGGCCCAGCACATTGACCCGATCATGTAGCCGATATAGAAGACACTATCCTTGTAAGCTATCCCAGATCGTAAGGGCCGTATGACATGGCCAACCTTCCAAGCCAGCTATAGTTCGATCCGTGTAGATGCAGAGCCTGCTTGAGACCGAAGATAGAGGCATAGTTTAGCAAAGTCTTGTCGAGAAACTAGGTTGGCCATTATATTAACACCTTTTCTCGTCTGGGGGATGTCCGGACTCACAGAAAAGACGTAGCAACCGCACATCAGAGGCAGGAGGATGAAGTCAATCTTTCTCTTCACCTTCTTGTTCTCTTCTTCGGTATAAGTGATCACCTCAGACTCTCCGTAGATCTTCATGTTCTCGGATTGTCCTGGGCCATGCTGGGATTCGACATGTTCTCCCATGGCTTCGACTTTATCGTCAACTTGGCGCTGAGGGGATGACTCACGGGTATTGCCCATGGTGTCTGAGGTCAAGATGCCGAGAAAATAGTTTGCAAAAAGGCAAAGGTTAAAGCCAGGGAAACACGATATTGATTGCAATTGTGAAGCTGTTGATCTGAGGCTTGAATGTGGGACCAGAAGGTAGATTAATCTTATACCTAGCGTATCCCCCGTGTTAGCCGAGTTAGTCGGGTGGCGATCTGGAGCCGACACAGTCGGCTAATGAATTGCGATAGTGTCGGCACGAGCAACCGTCAAGATAAGAAGATATATAGCCCTAGTAAAGTTAAAACAAAATTAGTCAAATCAATTATCGAGCTTCAACATGGCTATCAAAGATACAAACCCTGCCGCAATTATACGCGTTTCTGCACCCAAAGTTAGACGTCTCCCGGAGACCGAGGCATCTAAACCCATCATCATTGAACCCTACCATGTTGACCTGCTTCCTGAGTATGAGTACGTCAGCCGCGAGTACATGATAAGTGGCATCGCAGCTGGAGAGTCTTACTGTACTCGTATTCTCTTGCGATGTCCTGCAGACATCAAGAATTTCACTGGGTTCGTGGTTGAGGAACCATCCCATCTCTGGGGAGGGACAAGCATCTGGCGCCATATAAACCGATGGCTCATGCGAAATGGTAGGTGCTAAACTCTTCGGTCCTTTTGATAATACTAAGACATGGTCAACAGGACATGCTTGGCTTGAAGTAAATGCCCAATCCCCCTCCGCCTTGAGCAAACTCAAGAATGTCGATCCCGATCGTTACAAAGATATGCACTTCATACCGGGTCCGTTATCGAACGAATTCTCTGAGCATATACCTTGGGAAATGGATGTCACCAAGGATGCCTTATCCCAAGCGTATCAGTCCTTTCGATCTCAATGGTGGCCTGCGACGACGCAAGCGCCCGAGATCATCGCCGCTGCATCATATGCATTGCGATCGGATATGCTGGGAATAACGGCGAAACGTGTGGTGCTGAGCGGACTCTCGCAAACTGGAGGCGTAACCAGACAATTCGTTACACACTCTTCTCATCTGAGGCTTCCGGATGGAAGCTTGCCCTTGGATGGCTTCATCCCGTGCCAAGCCGGAGGCGATGCACTTCCTGATCTGCCAGGGGCCAAGATCATTGAACTCTTGGGAGAAGCTGAGTTTCTGTCGGTTCGCTACCCATGTGGAATTAGTGGCCAAATGAAGGGTATCGCGCATCGAAGACCAGACAGCGATTGTTTCCGCCTCTACGAGGTTGCGGGTATGGCTCATCGAGAATCAAGATATGCATCTGATTTGGACTTGGAGCGCTGGTCAGTTGCTGAGCTCAATGGGGCAAGTTGGAGTACATTCTCAAACTCCTTCATCTATCACGCTGTCTTCGAAGCTATGGAGAAATGGACGGGAGATCTTGCCATCTCACCACCTCCCAGTGCATTACTGGAGACAGTCGGCGCAACTGACTATATTCATCGAGATGAACATGGCAACGCCATTGGAGGTGTCAGAAGTATCCACACCGATGCCCCCTTGTCTAAGATAGTTGCTGCAACGCCAAAAGGGAGACCGAATTGGTACTGGGGTAAGTGTCAGATTGAGAAAACTCATTGACTATGCTAACAACTTATCAATAAGGATCGGAATGGGCATTTGATAAGGCAAAGATGAAAGATATCTATGGCTCGGTCGAGATGTATCGGCACACTGCTGGCAAAGCTTTAAGTCAGCAAATGCAGAACAGGTTCCTGCTCCTTGCTGATGCTGAAACTCTCCGACGGGAAACTATTGAGCAGGTATTGTTCTAAGGCAATCTGAGACTTGCTGCATTCTATTATTTTACTAAGATATTATTTTTTCTTTCTAGTTCTATATGTCGAGACAACAGATAGTATAAGGCTTGCAAAGAGGCTTTGAATAAGCATTATTCTATGGACTTTTATAATGGAATTCAAGTGAAATCTAGAGATAAAACAGAAGTAGACACTCCTCAGTCTATCTAATAGACCCTGGAATGCGAGAAAGGGCGAGGTTATACCTGCTTGTAGTAGTAGGTTATTCCTTAGACTTATTAATAGAGAGCTGAAAAGGGTTTAAGCTAGCTATATATTATGAATTTTATACACTTATATATAGACAGATGTAGAGTTAAACCTTTTTTTTTAAATAAAAAAATAAAATAAAAATAAAAATAAAAACCGACTAAAAAAGAGCTTATTTTTGTTGATTTTTAACAGTTGGAGTTATTGAGGTTATAGTGTTAAGGCCAGAAGGGGGGTGACAGAATCCCAGCGTGACAGCTTCCCGGTCCCACAAATTAGCATTATCGCACAGATAAAGTCTAGTCTCGAGAAGACAGGGCGAGACTTAAATGGATTAAGGCTAAAGTATTATTTCAAGCAACTGTATTTGGACAGCTATGTAAATAGATCCTGTGTACTTCGGATGTGTGTAAAAGTATAGTAGGCGATAACGGGGCAAAAATCTCCCATTCAAGCAAGTTTGTTGTCTAATGGCTGCCACTGGTGACTGCTTTCAACGCTAGTTAAAACAAAGACAAAGTAGCATGCGATGTGTTTTTACTGCGGCGAATGGTTAAGTGGAGTAACAACCTAACACTTTCCGAGAGCGGCTATCATGGTAGAAGATCAGCAACGAGCACACGTTACCAGCTGCGTGTAAGATAATATACGAACCTTTAGTGCATCGGCTGTCGGTGTAGGCGCCAGACACGTAGCAATACCCTTCAGCATGCGGGAGGCGGTCCCAAGTGCTACAAGACCACGACCATCAGACACGTCATGCCGTTGTCGACAGATTAATAGTAACTCACCAGTTGCCCTCATGACAGGTTCCCTTCTTGTAGCAATCAAACTTGTACTCCTGGCCCTTGTACACCGAGTACTTGATCGGATAGTTGGTGCCAGGTCCACTGCGGCAGAAGGCGCGGTTCGAGACGTTGACGATCTTGCACTTCCTAGTGGAGCGTGAAAAGAGGTCACGACCCACCAAATCAGCTTCGCTCTGATCGGCGCTCAAGGGCTCAGTTCCTGTGACATGTTCGTCTCTTACGATGTCAACAGGGCCAGAGTCTGCGACTGGCGAAGCGAGGACGCCGGAGAGGGGAAGGAGCAAGGCAATAACGGCAGAGAACTTCATTTTGAAAAGTGTGAGGGACGTAGAGTGTACTTGGGGTGATGCTTAAGAGAGGATGGTGTATCAGCAGTGATGGAGATAGAGGTTTTCTGGGGCATTGCTCTCCTTTTTCTTCCTGACTTCGCCAGCTTCTGCTGTCCTTCGGTGAGATTCTTTACAAATACTCCAATGTAAGCTCGGAACCATTATTCCCCCGTAGTTGCAGCAACTGAAATAACTCAGCCGCTCAAATAAGGTCACAATAAACATATTGCTGCCAGGGTTTGCAACTCAAGCCCGGGTTTGGAGCAATGCCATTGATCATCATCCACGTTAGCGGCTTGTGTGGGGTAATATAGTTTACCCCCTGAAACCCATATTGTGGAGTCCCATCTTCAGCCGCAGCGCAGGGCAAGATGATGTCGCTAAGACCGCTGGACCAAATGATCCCCAAAAACGAGGGCCCCCGTTGCAGAGGTAACCGGACAAGGGCTAATATTGGTCGCAACAGATGATGCCTAGGAATAGCGGATAATATGAGTGTTAATGCTCTGTATGAGACAGCCCCGCTCCAGTGTAGCTTCACGAACTGCCATGGACTCCTTCTCATCTTGTTTGCTGCAGCCTTACCAAGCTGTCGCATTGGTAACAACGACAACGGGGAATCGGAGCCTGATAAGCATAGTCATCCCTGCTTAGACTGACCCATGAGCGGGGCAAGAGTTCTTAGATTGGCAGTTGGAAATGGGCTCCACTTTCTTATATCTAGAAAATGAGAGGGAATTAAACCAATAGCTAAAATAGGAAGGATATTCAAGAAAATAAAGCAAAGAGCTCGCGTTTAATATTAATAAGCTTTACTTTATAATAGTGAAACACTTTAGTCTTATAACTAAGACTTATTAGTAGATAGAAGTTCAGCCAAAGGTTGGGTTTACAGGGGCATGAGTGGCTTGGAAAGGTAAAACCAACAATGGTAGAAATCGCATTGCAAGCCAACTAAGGAAGGAGCAAGAGAGGGGCGCAGCTAAGTGAGTGAGGGGGCAGGATCGACGCACTGAACCAGGCAGACATGCAGAGGCTATGCATACTCGTATACACACCAGGTCAGGCTGACTGAAGAAAGGCGGTCTTCTGAAAAGGCCTTCCCTCCTGAATAGACTGGATGAAACCAAGGTACGGAGAATATCTTCCGAACCTCGCTTGTAGTGGAGGAGGTAAGGAGGGACCTGAGGAGTATGCAGGAGGCGTTGAGGGGGGGAATCTATTACTATTGTGCCTTTTTCGATGGAAACAGTCATCGAGTCCTGGCTTCAAGCCTATGCTTAGCTTCATCGAACGTTATGCGCCTTATGTTCAGCAATGAAGGAGATCGACTACACCCCATTTCAGTACCCCACTGCATGGTAAAGTGCAAGGGGCCGTAATTCCTCCTCCCGGGCTCTGCGCGACGAAAGGACTTCTCGAGTGTACAAGATCGCCATCGAGTGGGCACATGAAAAATTCCTTGATACGACTGAGCTGACAAATTCATCCGATGATGACTGTAGACCTTTGTCGATCTTAGACCACTGCTAAGTATATAATAGCTCCGTCACGCCTGGCAATATCTGCAATACAACACAGTCTTTCACAAACACATCCAATCATTTCAAATCACAACCAGACAATCAATCCAACATGAAGCTCTCTTCGCTCCTTACTTTCACCACAATTGCCATCGCCGGCACAGACGCATGGAGCTTTACAGTCTGGACCGGAAAAGACCAGCACGGAAAGAAACGCCACTACCACAGCAGTGTCGGAGATAACGACTGCTATAATTTCGACAAGTCCATCACCTCGAAGGGCGTTGGTTCTTTTGAGTTCTGCAGCTTCATTTGGACCCGTTGCTCCGTCTCAATCCATAGCGACATTGGCTGTCGGGGCAAGAAACTTGGGTCCGCGACGGCCGCTGATAAAGGCGACTTATGGCCCACAAAGTGGTCGAAGAATACCAGCAAAGAAGCGAAGAAAATGAAGAGTTTCAGGATTCAGGGTTGCAAGGCTATTCCTGTCACGGGAGGCAACTTGGATATCGCCAGTTGTAAATAATAAGCTGTGGGAAACTAGGTGGTTGCTCCTTTTGTAATTAGCTGCTTCCCTGCAGGTTATATATATAGGAAGCTTTTATATAAAACAGAGAAAACTAATGGAGCCTTAAGGAATGAAGTCAGAGAAAAACTATTACTATTAAGTAACTAAACAAGCTTTTTTTTTATAGAAAGTATAATGTATATAATAGTATTATAAACTTAGAACATCCCGCTCCTTTATTCCTTATTGTCGTGTACCCCTAATTGTCGTCTGCATCGTCCGGCTGAATATGGGTATTGTTAAAACCAGCTATTAGATTCTTCAACCTGGTCTTTTCTGGATCCTCATCAATTGTAATCATTCCAGGTATTGGCCACAGACTGTGGGAATGCTCCGCGATTAGGACTTGCTCATCTTCTCCAATGCACGCAGCCGTGGCATGCGTTTGTACCAACTGCAAATCCTTAGGCTCCATGGCTCTCTGGAGCTGGATGGCCAGGAGTCTACTAACATGGTAGTTCAGACCCTGTTTATTCATGCCCTGTGCAGCTAGGATCAGAATTCATGATGACTTGCATAAATGCTATAACCAACTGAAGATACTGAACACTACGGATGTTGTTAGCATCAAGAGCCGGCGAGTTTCCCGATAGGATAATAATGACGGTAGTTGTGACCGCATAACCACTTACTGTAATGTCAAGTGAAGTGGGTAAACGAGATTCCTGGGCTGGAGAGGCTCCGGCAATGTGTCCCTCCAGTCATCGAGCTTACGCTTAAACATGATGATCTCATCAAGCGTAAGGGACCGCGCTGACGCCCCTCCAAACACTATCGACCCCAGCTCGTTCATGATGGTAGGCAGGGCTGCCTCGGTTTGTAATTTGCGTCCAATATACAGCGAGTTCAGTGTTGGATCATGAGGATACTGTATCCAGACCTCCCCGTACCATTGTGGCTTTAATTTCGAATCTGGTAATGGCAGCTACGGAATTTGGTCGAGGTACGAAGGACGGAAGAAGGAATAATGAAACAAGGCTTGGCACGAGAAGGTAGCCCATGCTGTAAATATAGAGGCCTTTTCCAGCTTTGTATCCTCTTTGTAGTGACCTTGTCCGAACAGATCCAGGTCTTGACCCATTTCACAAGCTCGTCTCATATACACGGCACCAATCTCATCCATGCCGTTATTTGTTGTGGTATAGCTAATTATCAGTGCGGCCTGGATGGTGGGAATTGAGCTTTCCCTAAATGATTCCAAGTCCCATAAGCGTCTTGCTTCTGCCATGAATCGATGAGGAAGGGCATCTAGATGCCATATCTTGGATCGGTTCCGTATGTCAGGGCAGCTTTGCTAGAGCTCGCTTAATATTTACTAATTTCGAATTTAATAGCGGGAGCCTTACACTTGCGATTGAGAGTATGGCGTTGACTAGCAGCGGCGAGCAAAAACGAGTCCGGCCTGCCGCCATGTCTTCTGAGAACAAATCCTTTTGTACGGGAGGGCCGCACGGATAAGGATAGTAGAAGTAGGAACAGATAAGTCGTCTTAAGATTGGTTGCGGTTGCGCTTGCAGGCTCTTGGTACCCGTGATTTGCGTTGACGGCATCTCTTACATGCCAATGGGACATTTTGCCTTTTCGGAGGTAACTTTATCGGCGAGTCCCTTTCATTGTCCTTACGAGTTTCACGTGAGGCCGGCAAAAGGGGTCGAAGAGGAGGCATGGTCTTTTCGCAGTGTAATGGTGTGATTGAGTGAGAGTGCTGATGTCGCAGTTAAAGTTGGTGGTGAATTCTGTAATTTGAGTCTAGTGCTGACGTCATCATGGGTTCAGGAGGAGATGTATTCCGTTTGCAAGGAGTGGAACACACAGTGTCGAAGATTTCATATATGCCACACGCGAGACAGGATGTTCAACAACCACCGACAGCAAGAAAGAGGCTAGTAAAGGGAACGCCCCTTCAAAAGTCGGTGTCTCACCTTCCACCACGGCGCTCGGCAAGACCTACAGTTGTCATCCGGAATTAAAGCATCTGGTTACTTCATTTATAGAAAGCACTATCAGGGGTCCTAGTAATATCTTTGCAAGCGGTCCTAGTAGTATAATTAATGACCTGCGATCTTCTGTTACTGCTTGTAATTCCGGTATTTATTTAACTATAGACTTTATATTAGATCTCCTAAGACGTAGTAGCTTAAGTAATATATTATTAGCTGGGTTTGTTACCCTGATTATCTAGCATTCGGTTAGGTAGGGTCTCCACCTCTCAATAACGACTCCAGTAGGGTAGGCTGTCCATAATGTGCACTTCCTCAGCCTTGCATATCAGTTAGGCTGTCAGCTGATAATGACGCCTGAACCCCGCCCGGCCAGAGCATGCGCAATCTCTCCCACTAACCCTTGAGGTCTAGGACTCACGGACTATCAATACTAAACCAGAATGGTCCAATCCAGCGCCGCTCAGAACGAGAGTCACGAAAGACACGGGCTATTTGTCCTTCACCCTGGCCTGAATGCAGCTTATGACCCGAGTCGCTACCTCGTCGAGTATGTAACCCCAAGCTAGCCACGTAAGGTGGTCTCGGTCTTGATGCCTCGATAGTATTGTTGCAATTCACGGCCTCGGTGGCCATCCGTTCAAGACATGGACAGAAAAGGAGGGCCGACATCTATGGCTACGGGACTCATTACCAAGTCATATTCCTGAAGCACGGGTCATGTCCTTTGGGTACGATTCAACCGTGCTGTTCGGAAAGTCTCGTTCTCAGGTTCATGACTATGCCATCGATCTAGCTAATCGACTGGAGATATTTCGCCAGGACTCGCAAGAGCGGCAACGACCTTTAATCTTTATCTGTCATAGCCTTGGAGGCGTGGTATTTAAGGAATTTCTGGTACAGGTGACGCTGGACAAAGACCTTGAACACCTCGCTAAAAGCGTTGCGGGTGTCATATTTCTAGGCCGTCCTCATAGAGGCTCCCGTGTTGCGTCGCAAGCACGCTTACTCTCGAAAATCGTCAACACGGCAACACTTGGCGCTGGTGCGAGGTCTGATTTAATCAAGACGCTCCAGGTGTCTTCCATGGAGTTAAAAGCAGTTTCCCGGCATGCAAGGTATCCTTTGAAGTCTCTTGTCATTGTTTCCTTTTACGAGCAGCAGCCGACCGGACGAAGCATGGTAAAAACAACCATCCTAAGATGTTGAATTACCTTCTAATTATCTTTGCCAGGTTGTGGAGCCGTTTTCGGCAATCTTGGGTCTTCCAAACGAGCGTGCTATTCCTGTCAATACAAACCATCGCGGACTTGCTCATGTCTCACCAAGGAAGCCTCAGCAATACCTTCCAATCTGGTCCTCCGTGAAGGAGCTTGCCGAAAGTTAATGTTTCCACCACCCAACTCTTTTCGCGCATTACTGACAAATTAATTCAGGCTGCCTAACATCCATACAAGCTGACAACCGGAAGCTTCTTGAACGTCTATTCTGCCTTGACCCCAAGTCAGCCCAGATGAGGCCTCGTCAGGCACAGAGTGGGACCTGTCAATGGATATTCAGTCATCCTAAGTATACGGCATGGATGCACTCTAGCGAAATATCGATACTTCTGCTCACTGGGAACGCGGGATCTGGCAAGAGCGTTCTTACACGTTGTGTTGCAGAGCATATCCAGTCGTGTGGCTTAGACAGAGATTCGGGATCCGGCCACCTGGTAATCAGTCTGTTTTGCTCGTATATGGAAGCCGCCCTGAACAGCAAGGACACAGTATTGCGTACACTACTACACCAGCTGATTCAACTTAATCCGCGTTGTGGCACGATTGTCCGCAATCGACTCGAGACTCGCAGACCGGAAGGAATCGTACTGGATCTGACTATTGAAAAGATGTGGATCGCTCTGGAACAGGTACTCTCGATGCAAACAATGAGCCGCGTCATGATCATCATCGACGCGATGGAAGAACTTGGTGTCTCTGTTGCCAGTGCCATAACCCTGGGCCTATGGAAAATTACCGATACCCTCCGCGGACGAGACGTTCATCCAAAGGTCTTTATTTCGACTCGTCCTAGTCCTAGTATGACGGAAATGAAAATCCCGGGACTCGAAATACTGGACCTTGGCGACGTCGACATGAAAAAGGATATTGAGCGTTATCTCCTCAGCTCTATCGACGACTTCAAGGCCGAGAATAATAGTTTCGACACGTCCATCACTCCTGCTTTACGCCAGCGTATCGCTTCTCGCATTTCAGAAACTGGGTCTGGCATGTTTCTTGCAGCTGTTCTCGCTTGGGAAGATTTCCACCGAGGCCTGCTGTGGAGCCAGGACGTGATAGCACAGAAATTGGAAGCCATAGTCTCAGTGGGCGCTAGTATGACGACATTCTACGATAGACTGGTAGAAAAAATCGAGCCTTCAGTGCTGGATGATGCTTTGTTGATCTTCTCTATCCTGGCCGCGGCAGCACGACCTCTGTCCGAAATCGAGGTCGGAGTGGTCCTAGCGATCTGTCGGTCCAGGGCACGAATCACACAGTCAAAAGACTTTGAGCCATTCCGAAATCTCAACGCAGTAATGGAAAGAGAGTTTCCAGATCTGGTTGCTATCCAGGATGACGACACTATCACCTTTGTTCACTCATCATTCAGAGACTATATCGAGAGTCAGGAAAGGTTCAGTCACGTAATGGAAACGGGACGGCAAAGCATCACCAAGGCTTGTCTTATATATCTCAAATTACTTGACCTACTCCGAAGTGCGGCAGATGAAACAGACTATGAGGGTAATGTTTCTTTTCAATCAATATTCAAGCCCTTGATAAGGCATACTAACAAAGTTACTTGCAGAGCTAGCCGCACAATATCCGCTTCTTGATTATGCCAGTAATCACTTCCTCTGGCACATCAATAGGTTCCCGTCAGAAGATCCTCTGTGGTTGCTTTTCTCCGATACTGCTGGAGAAGACAGCATCTATACTTTGCAATCGCTATGGCCAGCAAACAAATACTACGGGACGAGTCCGTTGCGATACGTTCTCGCCTCTATGCCCGAGTCTTCTGCCCTCTATTTAGCTCGCTGTTTTCAGGAACATGGCTATGACGTCGATGAGAAGTGGTCACCATCTTGCGGTAGAGCACTTCAAGACTGTTGCATGCAAGCCAAAACTGAATTCGGCAAGAAGGCCGCCCTGTTGCTGCTTGACCTTGGAGCGAACCCGGGCCTTCCTGAAAAGCCTTTTCGGTCTAACCTCAGACTTGCCCTTGAGGCTGAGGCCTGGGATCTATACGATAAGATACTTTCCCATCCAATGACGGACCTTAGCGCACGGAATGAGCAGGGCGGGACATTGCTACATGATCAAGCCAGATGCGGTCCAGTCGAACGCATCGCTGAGATGTTGGACTTGATTAATGAAGTAGATCCCAACGCTCAAGATCGCGACGGATACACTCCGCTTCACGTGGCAACGTCGCTAGCTAGGGAGGATGTCGTGCGGATGCTGCTTGGAAAGCCAGGTATTCGACTCAACTTGACCGATAGGCTAGGCCGGACACCACTGACTCTGGCTACGTACTGGGGGCTCAAGACGATGGCATTGGTGCTCATTGAGCATTCAGAGGCTTTTCCAATTGCTAGAGGAGGCCATCTTAGCGCGCTCGTTCTCGCAGCAAAGCGCGGCGATAAAGATATATGCAACCGGTTGTTGGCCACCTGCGGGTACCAGAACCTGGGCTTTCATCTTGACATGTCAGGCAAGGGAGTTCTGCATCATGCAGCTATGAATGACTGGGATGATATGATAAGTAGTTGTTTGCGTCGCAGTGGCCGATCGCTCAATATAGACCAGATAGACCACTCAGGCCGCAGCGCGTTGCACTATGCTTCAAGACTGGGCAACCTCAACAGCTGCCGAACACTCATCGAGGGAGGTGCGAGCCTCACACTGCAGGATCGTCTAGGCAGGACAGCCGTTCAGGACGCTGCCGACGCTGGCTTCAAAGATTGTCTCATCTTACTGCTGCAAAGCGGCCAAGTCGA
>JAADJG010000768.1:0-17545 GCA_012932025.1 Fusarium austroafricanum | reverse complement strand
CTTGTGTGAGAATATTTACGAATATCTGCCCTCCAATCTATTTTCATTTCTTTTACCGTGGCTTATGAGCAGGTACCGGTCACCTGTTTCTCATTTGGGTCTGCTCTCGATCAGAAATCTCTCTCATACGTTGAACTATACCCCGAAGCAATGGGATTAATGCAGCGGCACCAGTAATAGATTGGCTTCAGGCTCTCAGAATAATGTGAACTATAGCAAGTCATACAGAGTGTATCTTTCTCAAAACGTTTCCAGATGATATCGGTGCCCTCAGGGATCGCTTCCCCACATGAGGAGCACCATTGGGCTGAGGAGGGTAACGTTCTCACGTATTCGGATACCGCAACACACTGAAATTATATCTCTGGTGTTAAGGCCTCATTGTCCTTTTGCAAATCTGCAATCATCGAGGTTACTTCACCATATTCTTGCTAGCGATCTTCCTTGAACTGTCAGAGTGCCTCTAGGCGATACTCCCCAGGCGAGTCAATCAAGGCCCAAACAAGACACTCCTTGGGGGCAGTTGTGTAAATCTGGTTAAGGTTTAAAATGTAGGATGTAAGTTTTTTTTCGTCGCATGTTTCGTGCAATACAGCCGGCTCTTGTGTTCAACCTATAATAGAGGACGTATGGGTTAGATTTCCACTCGACCAGTGACCAGCTTCCTGAATGCCTACTCATGGCGCGGCAAGGTAAGGTAACAGCTCCTGGCCTCCTCTGCTTTCTACATATCGACAGGGAGTAAAAGCAGACTATATATCCTTGAAAATAGTTTTCGGGCCTGAAAGAGCCCAAACCTGGCGTCTACTAGGGTATGAAATGGATCTTAAACTACGTGGAGTTTGGCTCTACCCATTCTCACGTGCAGCTGCGTCGGCAATTGGACATTGGCCATAGACCTAGAATTGTGGCCATACTGTGCTAACATGCCTAGACTTGCTTGGAACGTTATTAGTTGAACAGAATTTAACAAAGTGCCAGCTTTTGACCTTTTCCTAGGAACCATTATCTACCGTCCAGGGTATGCACACCAGGGCTCGCTACTACTACTAACCGTTCCGAGTTTAAGAGCCTAATATGATCTTTGAAGTGTATATAAATCAAGCACTTGGCAAATTGACCATCTAACGTCAATCATGGTTAAGCCTCAGGGCCACTCAGCGCACCATGCCATGAAGAGCAGTAGCTCCAGCGCGCCCAGAGGCTCTTTATCTAAGAGTGCACAAGTTGGGATTATTATTGCCGCAGTGATTGTTGGTCTGCTGCTAATTACATTTTGTTATTATGCGATACAAGGTTAGTTATTCCTTCATTACTGAGAATCTTATTATTCCGATACACATGAAACGTACTGAAATTTTGTGTAGAACGGCGTCGCGCACGGAAGGAACAAGGTATCTTTAGTTGGAACAGAGTAACTCGTAAGACATTAAGTGCTGCCGTTCACCTCTGGATCTTTCTCCCAGTCAGCCGCGTGCTGAAACGACGTAGTGTTCTAAAGGTTGATCATGAAGATAAGTTAGCGCTAGAAACTGTGAATCATTGCCAGATCGGGACTAAAGGGGGGAGAGTCTGAAGAGAGTGCCAAGGATTCTCTTGCCTAGATGGATCAAGTAGCTTTAGACACCCTAAAGTAGGGCCGTGACCCCTGAGATCGCAAGTAGCTACAACCCAAAACCGTGCGTCTTTGGTAACACGTGTGACGAAGGTCAACTCTCTGGACACTTTTTTGATGGCAGTCATGAAGGCCCATTAGCTTCAAGAATGGTCAATTTAGCTACTTGAGTCCTAGAGAGATCCTGAGCCCTAGAGAGATCCCGACCCTGTACACAATATACCTGTATCCTAACTCAATTCAATTTTACGCACTTCCTGGCCGTTAGCCCCTTCGGGCATGGAGAATCGGGTCTTGTAAGATCAACCAAACAGAGATTAGCTACACCTCGGCTGCGCCGAGAAGGTCAAAGGTGCCCTTTGCGGGTTGCGGACCCACTGCCTCCTGCGAGCCGCTGCACCAAAGGGCGTCCATTGGCTTCACAGCTGATCATTATGATCCACGCGGGCGGAGGCAACGTTGCTAAGAACAACATAGGAGCTTGATAAGTATAAAAACACGTTTGAGCTCATCGGTAATGAATGAAGACCAACGAGTGCATCATCATCCTTGGATCACGCTGCTACCTATTTCCAAATTTCAGTTTCAGCTCCGGAAAATCTTTTGCAACGTGACATCGGAGAGCCACACCAAGAGCTATGCCGCTCCCATCTCTTGTCGAATTGAGATGTTTGGACCTTCCTGGGTGAGATTTTGCAGAACGGAAATGGGCTCTCCTGGTTATTCTGTGGGTTTCTCGAGCGCCGGGATAGCAACAGTCTAAAACCGGATGGGTTCCCCCAAATCCTGCATCTGAAATGCATCTAGACTCAAGGCAGAATAGGTCTTTTGTGGCTAGACGAAAGAGTCAGGACCAGGTGCTTTTGGCTTATTCGTGTTTGGTATTCAATGTATGACCTCAATACGTAATAATCTGAAAAATGAATCATGCCGTAGCATCATTGGATTCTGGTGTAACACCAATGTAAGCACCTGGCTCTTTGATGTTATATGCTTGCAACAGCTTCTTAGGGGGGCTGGAAGGTCCCAGTGTTAGTAAGGGGAGGCATTATGGGTAGTTAACTATTGGAGATGCCTGGGGATGCCCCATAAGTACTTAGAACATTATAGACCGATCTCCGAGTCTGCTTACGGTTTAGCCGGCCACCATGGTACGTAGCAGACCCATTATTCCATTGAAAAGGTAACCTCCTTTAGAACCAAATCCAATTGCAGAGACAGATATGAACCCAAGATCCTTGCTTTTGTTGCTCCGTTGTAATCATAAAGACATTGCTACAAGGGTCTGACCATGCCAGGACTGTGCGCCTGTCTCACGGTGGTCTGGGACGGCAGACTAGTGTTTCCCACTTGGCGTAATTTTGTCACGCCAATGATAACCTCCTCAGGAATCAATCTCGAGGCGCACAGCGCCTGCCGGATTTTCACGTGGTCGCCCAGCACCCCCTAATACAAGCGTCGGGATGGCTTGCAGCAACCTATAAATTCTTATATCTTCCCATGCTTTGATTCACCACTCGCCCCTTCAAACACTCGCACCTTCTTACGGCGTCTGAGCCTTTCGCCACGACGCGATCGGGTGTGACGCGAAGCCCACTAAACAACAAGTAACTGCTGAATTGCAGCATAGAACGTCACGAACCAGGCTCAACAAACAACTCAGGCCAGCTGGAGACTTCAACTAAGCCAAGCCTCTCAACCACGATGGCAATTACCAGAAGCTCTGGGTAACTGTCATCTAGATCGTCTTTGACGAAGGTCGAACTTTACCATACTCGCAATGGCCCGTCCGCCAATTCGCTCAGTTCCATCTCGACCGAGCTGAGACAACAGCAACATTGTTATCATTTTTGTCATTCTGAGGGATGCAGAAGATCCGAACGAATAGTAGCCCTCACATCCGCAAGCGCCAGACCTACTCGATCGTCTAGGAAGCTACCGGCCATACCGACAAACTCTGTTGTTGATCCGAGTCAAGCCAGATCACGTCGCGTCCAAAAATCCGATCTTTCCCAGCGCCACAAGCGATCATGCAAACCTAGCTCCAGCCACTTGACCAAACATCCCATGATGGATCTCAAAGGCCTGAACGCAGCAAGCGTACGGTACGCCAGCGAAATTCTTGACAGATTAGAGATTTTGGATGTCCTCGCTAGAAAGTCGTCGTACAAAAGCAGGCGCAAAGCTGCTCTTGCGATCGCAGCCACTCAGACTTTCAACCGTTATACTAAGGATTTTGGAAATATGGCGGCAGATGATAGGCCAAAGCTCTACGAACATGGAATTATTCAGCGGCTGAATGAGATTGTACTTAGTAGAACAGAGGGAAGGAGGTCACTAGGATGCGCGCTGGTATGATGCTTCGCTACGTTTGGGTGCTGAATCACGTAGTCTGAGGAACTTATGTACTAAATGAGATTCGTGTGTTGTCGGAAAACTAGCCTGCAGTGGGCAATTGCGCATCTTGCCTCTCCAGGGCCATCTCCTACCGCCGCGGGACTAGAGCGAACCTGAAGTCCTGTCTGTGCCGAGCCCAGGAACTCTTGCCTTCTATAATATCGAGAACACCTATTTGAGGTACCGTATACGTTAAGTTAAAGAGCATTCCTTTGAACAGCGGTCGAACACTCGCACCAGAGGTCGGGTATCCGCCAATCTTTCTTCTTCAACAACGAAAAGAAAACAGAGCAGGGGGCGGAAGATACAAAAAGAATACAGTAAGCGGAAAAGATGACGCAGGGGACAGTATTAACTAAAGCATGTCCAAAAGTCTACCTCCACGTGTATACCCGAAGCAATGCGGGTTTTCATCAAGGAGAACGCTGGACGGGCTGCTACACTTATCGCAGACTGACACTTATTCTCTCACTAGTTGTTGCATGCCATATGGGCTCTGCGGCTAAGTAAAATAAATTAATGTGAGGGACTTACGAATACTTCACGTCGGAGGCGTAGGGCAGCAATGTTTCATAGCTTTCGAGTTATGATTTGAAAATCGTAGTGCTAGGTAAACCAGCGGCCGTTAATAGGCCATAGTCATGAGTCCCTAACAGTTCCCTTTTTACCACCATCTTGTATAAATATACGTGCATTCCGCTCTAAATCGATGACTATAGCGACCCAAGTCGATCATACATTTATTGTACCCCGTTTCGTGTTCCAGTTCAAATTTTTGCCCATTGTTCCTCTGCTATGCGTATCGTCTTCGTATTAGTTATTCTGCTAAAAACGTCATTGGTAACTGCATCCAGCGCTGTTCCATGCTCACATAGACGTTCTTTCACGCCAGAAGGATTCATCAAGGTCGACCCAGGAGGGCTCGAGGACGTTGAAGTCACCACCGATAATCTGCTATCTGAAACACTCTCCAAGACTATGCGTCCTGTTCTGACAGGTCGTGGCTTAGACTCGGGTGCTTTACCGATAAAACTTGTTAATAATTTGAACAAAAGTAGTGTAAGAGCCTATATAACCGGTTTGGACTCCAGCGGCAAGGTCTTTTTCGCCCTCCACGATGGCAAGCTTATTTATCCTGACGCTAGAGGGTCTCGCCTACCTATCAAGGTCACAAAGGAGGTTGCCATATCTCTACCTGCGAAGGGCGAATCGCTGAGTATTACACTCCCTTCCTTTATTCGTTCTGGTCGCATCTACTTTTCGAATGATGACCTGCAATTTTTCGTCGTCGATAGAGATAACGGTAACAGCTTAGTTCAGCCTTCGGTCACAACCTTCGAGATCCCAACGCAAACGTGAGCTGGGGTTTCGTAGAGTTTACTTACATCAGGAATCTTCTCTACGCCAACATAAGCTATGTGGATTTTGTTGGTCTAGTTCTTGGTATGACGCTTGTTGCAAAAGAAGGGAGTACCCAAACCACAGCGGGACTGGAAGCAGATGCTGTTATCAAGATCTGTGATGATCTGATTAAGCAGAGAAAGATAGACAATCATAAGTGGACCTCGTTATGTATTGCAGATACTACTGGAAAGCCGATCCGCGTGTTGTCACCTGGTAATCAGCATGATGTCGATCCCGGGATATTTGGAAGTTATTGGAAAACCTATGTCGACCGTGTTTGGGAGAGATACACCACTCAGGATCTCATAATAGATACGCAATCCAAAGCGGGCATGATCAAATGCAGGGTTGTAGATTACAAACTGAAGTGTGACGGACAAGAGCGCAGACTCCCCAAACCTGATGATAAAGACATTTGGGGCTGCAACAGTGGACCTTTTGCTATCTCGGAGAACGAGAGTCCGATTCATACTGCTATAGTTCCACGTTTGTGTGCTGGTCTTGTACGATCCACTTTGTTACTCGAGAGCGGGTTTATGCAGCCGAGCTTGGGTCAGACATCATACTACACGGTAAACCCTACTAATCACTATAGCCGGATTGTCCATTCATATGAGGTTGATGGCAGGGGCTATGCATTTTCTTACGACGACGTTAACCCTAATAACGATGAAGACGCATCTGGTGTCGTGAGTTCCGACAATGTTCATCTGCTGACTATTCATGCCGGCGGTCCGCTTTCAGACTATTCTTTACAGTAAATTAGGCCTTGGTGTTCGTTGTCTTTTCATTGCCTATGGTTTCGTTGCTTCGCTTACGGTAGATGGTCGGACATTGTGTTGACACCCAAAATTTCATCCTCACAGTCATCCATTGACTGAAGTTGACTAAATCGGCTTCCGATGACTACATAGACTTAGCGTGGCTGCCTTTCTGAGCGCTCTTGCTATATCAGATGGAAAGAGCATGTTGTAAAAGGTCTGATATTCTTTGCTTCTCGATTTCTCATAAGCCGAGCGATTATGTCATATGAAAAAAGAAACCCTTTTTTTTATGGCAATTCCTCAATTTGGAACTGTATCTATTTATTCAAGCTTCTCCTTGAAGTCTCATGAAGTCGTGGATCGATATAGATCGGTTCTAAGCTACAGACACTATGTTTTCCCTTCCCAGGGACCCACTCAGCATGTAGATGATCTTGGGCAAATCTTCGCAGCCCGTTCCTATCCGGCCACGAAGAAAAAAAGGCCTTATCCAAGCCAGGGAACGTGGATACCATCCGCTCGCGAAATCTGTCTCTATCTCCGTATGCCTCTTTCACTACTTTGCTCCGCTGCCTGTCGTCTGTTTCATCCGACCAGTAGAGTTGACGTAAAGCTGCCCAATAAAATCGAACACATGATAAAAGAGGATCATTCGGTCCCATTGGACATGATGACACCACGGCCCATTCGTGGAAACAAACGTCGCCGTCGAAAGTGTAATGTTGTCCTTGATCAGCACTGATCAACATCCTGACCCAAGGCTTACTCCACTCAACGTCGCGGGGAAGAAGAACGAGTGAAGAGTACACGTAGACTTTTGTCCTAGAAAAGTAGTCCGAAAACTCGGACATACATCCTATCACGTTTACTTGCGGCTTTCGGAATAGTCGCCAGAAACGGGGACGCAGCCAGGCTGATAGCCTATCTTCATAAGTCTGGGCTAGTGTCTTGGTATCGTACTTTTGGCTCGACCAGTGCGTTATGAAGAAGAGTCTGCTTCGAAGCTTGCCATTACAGCGTGGGCAGGCACAGTTCTTGAGACATTCTTTCTCTATTTGCCAGCTGAGATCCTTACGGGGAACGTGGAACGGTGCCAAAATTGGTTTGGCGGATGAGTCTTCCATACTTTTCTAAGCGACGAGCTTTGTTTGGCCAAGCAGGTACTCTGTGTTCCTCAAAGTATCTTCCACAATCAGGACCAATCAATGAAGGCAACGAAAAGCTTCCGCACAGTATCTTATATACTATACAAGTTAGCACAGTAAATAAACAGATCATGTTCTTGATCAACATACCTCTTGTCTGCGTGTCTAATCAAGTGCAAAAGGTAGAGATGGATCGTAGTCGGCGAAGTGAAGTGATCACATTATAGAAAATATAATCCCACCCATACCCACAGACAGCGGAATGTTGACTAACATTTAACTTAGCTTGCACCGACCACTCAGAGCAAATTCACTGTGCTTTTCCGCAGCACGGGATACTTTCGGCCATATACGGCCGATTTTAGCGTCGAATAGAAGATTCGTGGCAGACCTTGGCGCAGATATAGAACACCGAGGGGCGCCGTCACATCTACAGATGTTGCCATAGGTTCCTGCAGTGGCCTGAATGGGTTTCCCAAACGTCCTGTTTAGTCCCTCAGCCGAGCGTTACAACAGCACAGTAGGAAAGGGGCATCATACGGTACTCCCTTTTCCATATTTGGAGGGGCAGAGTCAATTTGTCTGTTTATCATAGCCAGCAGGTGCTTGCAGATACCAAAAAAAATGTACATTGACTTATTCATAGCCACAAGCTGACATGAGATACATATTCAACAGGCCGGCCATGTATGATAAAGCTATATCCTGGTCTCATCACCGTCCTGGAACAGACGCTCTGATGAGTTATATCACCTTCCCATGATTAGTCTCGGAATATCAAACATCTCTGCGGGCTGACTGATCATACTTCCCCTCAACGCAGCACCAGGTTGCCTCAGCTTAGCCACCGTTCCCAGGAAGATTCTTGGCGAAACAATGTACTTGTAACTACGTCTGTCCTATACCAATATCTTATTTTAGAAGCTTTTGGAAAGTCCAGGCACCTCTGTTATTCCTATCTCTCTCGATATTGCGCTAAATAGAAGATATACATTGGGCCCCAATGCAGTATAAACCGATAATGGTTGGTATCGTCTCGGAACATCTCGGCCATGATTTCCTAGGGCGGTATATTTCCTTATTAGGATAGGAATTAGCTCTACAACTCTTTCTTTTAATAAACGAAGCGTTCTCCATTGGCTACACAACGATAATCTCTCTAGGAGAGACCTTCTCTCATCGTTCATGCCTGTTCTCCTTCGAACTCTTTCTTCATTATACGCCTCTCTCCGTCCTCAGTCCCGCACTTCACCTCATATGCTTTAGCTCTAAAACTGGTAAGGAAATTAGAACTGTTCAAGTGTTCATCATCTTATTGATGAAATGGGTCCTATATCTCCTCATCAGTGGCTTATTGTACCGTCTTTGTCTTTCTCCTAGTCTCTTCTTGTACCCAACTCTCATATCCTACCGAGTCAGCCACGAAGAGAACGAAAAGCTTTCGGTCACGGTCCAAGATCCATATGTCCCATCCGTGATTGAAGTCGGCGTTAAGAAGAAGCGGCCTACGGCACTGCTGGTCATAGTAGAGCACGAGCGTTTTGTATTCGGTAGGTGCGTCGGTACAGTCTGGCCGTAGAAGACAGACCGCATCATGCATATCCATAACATTGGAGTAGTGAGAGTTCGCGACATGACCAATGTAAAGGTTAAACTTAGGAAACTCTACCATGCAAAGATGCTCATGATACTGGTGTTCATGAAGTGCACTTAGGAAGTGTTCTAGATCCTGACTGGGTCGAGTTTTCCCCTTTGGTTTTGCAAGAGCGAGGGCTATCAAAGGCGGTTGCTTTAGCCTGCTCGCTGGTTGCATGAACTGCATATCCCATCCTACCAAAGCAGGTATCAAACCTGTTGAAAGTATGCTGTCCAGCCAGTCCAGATCTCGAAAAATCTCATTCCAGATACTTTGATACTCAGTCCGACTCCAGAATCTTTCCGAAGCTGACTCTTCTAAGAAATCCTCGTTTAAAGTGGTCATCATGGAACATGCGTAGCAGTATCAGGCGCATTGAGCTGCCAAGTTTGAGATACGGACTAGATCTTTATAATCCTATTCGCCGGCTTAATAATGGCTGGGTTGATTTTGAACTGTCAATAGACGTAAGTCGGGAGATTCATTGACACGTGCGTATCGCAAATGACCTCACAGCCCGAAGTAAGCACGCCTGCTGCGGAGGCAGTATGTCCTAGGACGTATCTCAGTAGCATCGGCCATCCAAGTGCTGGGTACCTTGTTAATGCTCATCGCGCTGCTGGCAAAAAATGGTCGCTTTGAAAGGTGCAAAGGGGCTACTGGAACAAAAAGACTGCGGGAACAAAAAAGAAAACTACGATCGGATGGGCTACTGTACAGTACCGATGTATCCATTTGGCGACAACACGAACAGCTTGAGACTTTATGGTGATTCCTTTCATCCCATAGTCCATCCCCTTGAATTACCCATAATGGAAGGTCGAGGGGGAACGTCCGAAACCGGTCACATTTAGTCAATTTTAGGCAATCCTAGTGAAATTACAGAGGTCGACTACTGATGCTTGGCCCGCACCTCATCATGCTGAGATCGATATAGTATTATTTTGGACCTTTTCATACAACATAAACATCACCCACGGTCTCATGAGGTAGAACTTTCGTGACATAAGAAGCGTCAGTCTGAGTATGGGTCGGTTGAGAGAGTTACCAGTCAAGACCCTACACAACATCACATCTGTTCTTCCATTTCGTGGTAGTACAGTTTCAACATGGAGCCACTCCCAACAGCATTTGTTCCGAAGCCCATTCGTATTGTCGTTATAGGTGCTGGGTAAGTATACCCCCAGTTTCAACTCGGATTCGCAATTAAGCGTTGCAGGATATCCGGCATCCAGTTTTTGAAAGACGCAACCACGCGATTGCCAAACGTCACCATCACTGTTTATGACAAGAACAGCCAAGAAGGAGGAACTTGGGCCGAGAATAGATACCCCGGGTGAGCATTCCATTCACCACTAACTGACCATGGGCAACTGCTGAAATCTACAAGCTGTGCGTGCGACATCCCATCCCATGCCTACCAGTACAGCTGGAACCCCAATCCCCGATGGAGCCGCCTGTATGCAGAGGCGGCTGAGATCTTACACTATCTCAAATCAACTGTGACTAAGTTCAATCTCCGACGATATATACAGTTCGATACAACCTGCACCGGGGCAACCTGGGATGAGAAGAACTCCGAATGGAATGTCAGGTTGCAAAGGAACGGGACGCCTAATGATGAAATCTCTGTCAAATGCGATGTTTTTATCATTGCTATAGGAAGGCTGAATAACTGGAAGCTGCCAGACATAGAAGGCCTTGACACGTTCCAGGGGCGTGTAATACATACAGCCAACTGGCCCCAAGGCTTAGACTGTCGCGGCAAGGATATAGCTGTGATAGGGAACGGAGCCAGCTCAACCCAGTGTTTAGCTAGCTTACACAAAGGTGAGAGGCTTGGCTGCACAGACCCCAATATTTGCTAACAGCTCCAGACGCGAGATCCATCGGTAATTTTGTTCGTGGACCAACATGGCTGGTTCCGCATGTATTCTCTCGCAATGGAGAAGCGCAGGTCAATTGTGGGCACTCTCTCCCCTACTACACAGCCCCCAACCACCTCTAACACGCGGGCAGATTCCCATGACTCAATCAAGAAATTCGAAACCGAGCCCGATTCGTACCTCCAATTCCGCCTACAGATCGAGAAAAAGCTAGCCTATAGCTTCAGAGGTCTCTGGGCCAACTCAAACGCTGCTGAAGAATTCACTCAGAATGCAAAGCAACACATGATCAACAAGATTAACGACGCACAGGCCTTGGAGGCCCTCCTTCCTACTGACTATAAAGCTGGTTGTCGTCGCTTTACGCCTGCCGACAAGTATATGGAGGCTCTAAATCAGTCAAATGTAGAGCTCATTTCTACTCCAATCAAGCAGGTGGAAGGAAATGCTATCATCACGACTGACGACAAATGGCGAACATATGACATGATTATCTGTGGTACAGGCTTCGAGCCGTACACGCCGAGGTTTCCGATCAAAGGGCGCGGAACAGCTAACTTGTCAGATCTATGGTCAATGGATGGGGGCTATGAGAGTTACTTGGCAGCAACAGTCGCTGGTTTCCCCAACTTTTTCGGTATGTGAATCCACTTATAAGATCTTACCAAAAAGCTAAGCCCTGCTTTCAAGTTTTTAATCCGCCTATCTGTCCGGTGAACGGCTCAGCGTACCCTGGAATTGAGCGTACGAGTGACTACATTATCAGAGTCATCGACAGGCTACAGAAGGATCGCCTAAGATCAATCTGTATCAAGCAAGCAGCCCAAGACGCCTTCAATCGCTGGGTTCAATCACGCATGCCAGAGATGGTCTGGTCGGGGCCATGCTCATCATGGTGTAAGTCGGCCTCTGTTACCCGGCATTTACATTAGTCAAGACTAAATTATTATAATGCAGATAAGCTCCCTAACAAAAAGGTTATTGTTCCATGGCCAGGGACAATACTTCACTACTACGCCGCAACCGAAATAGTGCGATGGGAGGACTATGATCTTAAGTTTGAGGAGACTGACCAAGAGTTTGCAAGTTTTGGAAACGGTATTACAGTAGAAGGATTTACTCCTGATAGTATACCTTGGCTGCGTTACAATTAAAGTATAGAAGTACCACAGTACATCATTACATCATTATTCCAGCTTTAGATTCAAGTGGAAAAGGACTTTTATGTGCCCTTGATTGGGCTGATACCTCTGTTTCCTCTTTCACTTGAAAGAGGTTCCTTGATGAAGGAAGACCAGAATGGCCCCGACTATCGGAACCGGGACGATAAGAGCGCGCCCGGATGGGAGCCTGTCACGCTCCAGACTCTATGTAAGGGCCGGCCTACCGGGTAGGAGATCAGAGGTGGTGACGCTACTGCGCTTCGATTCGTGGCAGCCCATTCGGAATATACTGGTGATGGGTGAGCAGGTCATATTGTAAGTCCCGGAGTTCTAAATGGAGTCTTATTGGCTGATGAAACTGCAGCGCGTATTTGATGCAAATTGCCGAATAGGTGAAACGGATAGCATTGTTGGAGTTTATCAGTTACAGGCCGCCATCGATGCTCTTGCTTCCTGGTCTCAAGGAACATATGAGCTCTGGCTAAGCGGGTTGTTAAAGCAAGCAAACAGAGTTATAGCATCAAGATCGGCCGAGACAGTATATTAATGATGAAAAGTTATTAAATAATACCTAGTAAGAGTAGTTATAGCATATAATATTAAGGCCAATCACCTTGGCAATATCTACAAGAGCGTGATGCTCCCAGCATATCAGCACATTCCCTGGACCCTTGAAGGACCAAGCTTTCCTTTGCAGCTTTGTCGTACTGATCCCTTTCAACGCTGTCATAGATCTGTAAATTCAGCTCCTCCAGAATGACTTTATTGCGGTCACGATAAGTGAAAGTAAATGATGTCCAGTGATCGGTGTTACTTAGTAACAGAAACTGACCGCTCAGATGATCAAAGTACTTTGTGTTGCGATAGCGTGAGGGTCACTCATAAAGACCCCGCATCTTACAAAACATTGGGGAGGACAGCTGAACTTTGCGAAGCTGGGAGCACTAGCCATCCTACCGTAATATACCATGACATGCCGCGACAGCAATATTAATCCCAAAAGGACAAATCTTCATTTTTTATGCTCTTTAGACCAGAGAACTATATAATAGAGTTAAGTTTAGCCAAAAAAATTTGTGGCGGCCTTGAAGATCTAAGTCGCATTTGCCTACTGGATTGAAATCGCACGTAGTACGCGCAAATTAGAATCCCATACAAAATGAAACCGCGCTATTGATGACAGGGGGTAGGCGCAAATTAGAAATGGGGGGTTGGTGCGAATTAAAACCCCAGCATAAAAATGGATGAAACCGGTATCATTAAAAAGCAGAGAAGCATGTTAGTATTCTATTTTTTTTTTCAGAGTTTTATTATTTTGTTCACGGCCATAATGTCAAGTTGAAGTTTGGCAGTCAATTGAAGGACGTTGCGGGAAGTGGAGAGCATGAGTGAAAACGACCAGCTTATTGGCCAGATAATTTACAGTGAGCAAGCCATAAGCCATAGAGTTTAACAATAATAAAGATTCAAGATTAAGGGGTTAAACAAAAGAAAGCAAGGGCAGGAGTAAAGACATAAAGCAGTTCAGAGTTGCACCCAAGAAATTTGCCAGTCACCATCCGATTCCCAATATGGTTTATGACATAGACCCATTTATTTATCATTCACCCGCACTTCCATTCCCCATTTGCACAAAATGCGGATATGCATGCGTTGCGAATGAAGTATTCGCACATTTAAAGAATAATCATGCGTCAATAACGACAGTTGAAGCAAGACGAGTACAGGAAGTGGTCAACACAATCCCCGGTATTATCAAGGACCAGGTAGAGTTGGAGAAGTGGGATTTGCCATCGCCAACCATCGAACGGATCCCATATATATCACCGCCCAAAGATGACGGTAGGGGTTGTAAAGAGTGCAGGTTTGTAGGATCGAACGATAGGCGTATTTTAGATCATTGCAAAGTTGAGCATGGGTTTGTTGGCGGCCGCAAGAGAGGACGATATGCAGGACGAACAACGATAACCGACAAACCATGGAGAGAAGGCGTGCGATACCAGCAATTATTCCGGACCCGAGCGAAAAGTGGTTTTATCGAGGTTGAACGCCTTTCCTCTTCACACTGCACTGCCATTCCCCGCGTGTTGGGCCCATTTGACTCGACTCGACGCGACAACGCGATGGCCCGACTCAAGCGCAGTTCGATGAGCGACATCCACGTTCAGCATAACGACATCAAAAGAGCTTTGGAGCACTTCCAGCCTAACGAGGACAGCAACATGAACTCGATTAATGACGACCAGGATGATACAGAACTGATCGACCCATCTCTGGGCAAACAAGACACCGGCAGGAATACTTATTTCCGTATACTGAACGGCACCATCCATATAACTACAGAGAACCCTACTCCGCGATCTCCTTCTCCTACGTCTCCTCGTACAGCATTGCCACCCGGTGCCTTGTCCGAACCTCCCCAACACAACGACCAGACCTCAAAAAAGAGGGCTGGGTCACCGAGCCCGCGGCCACCGAAGTCAGCGAAACGTCCTCGTGTGGCCGATGAATCGAGGGTCATCAAAACCAACATCAAGCAGTTGGAGGCGAAGATCAAGGACATACTGGAGGGACATCTCGGCAGTCTGAACTTGTTCGCTGGGGTCTGGGATGCCAGGGAAGCTCTCGCCGCTCAGCTGGCACTTACAGAAGACTTTGAAGCAAACTCGGCTGGCCCTCTCGAGAGGCTCAGTCCCGAAGCCCTCCGACTTGCCAGGAATGAAGCAAAAGCAAAACAGGATAAACTGGAAGCGAATGTCAAACAGGCAGAGACCATGCTCAGCATCGCTATGGAAGGTCTTAGCGAGTGCTTCAAAAAGACCCAGGCCCTGGAAACCGAAATTGCGACAGAACGTGACAAGTTGAAGGCAATGGATGCAGTACGATGAGCTTTTTGGCAAGCCAGCTATGCTAGAAGCCCGAGGTGGAACGGGACTCACAGAATCTGAGTAAGGCTAGAATGATGCCATTCTCGCATCTTTCAACTGGGAAGATGGCGATATTCACAACAAGGGCGTACAAAACTTGGTGTTTTAGATAATGGACAAAAAGTCATGGGGGCCTATGGAGTATTCGCTATGGTTGGGATTAATGGTCATGTTCAGGAGTTATAATGTTTCTAGCTATCCAGTGTGCTTTGTTGTAGATAGTTATTTCGTTAGTGGTACTAATGCTAGCCTGTATGTAGCTTGAGCGGAGTGGACAAATTTAAACAAGTGTCCACTCCTAGCTCTTTTGTCTAATCTGCTGCAAGATTCTTTTAATTTGGCCGGATGGATGCAATACTTACCGCGACAGTTGCAAATATTGGCTGCGAAGTTGATTGTAGCTGGTGCTCTGGTTAATGCATTATGTATGACAGCCTGAACATGATCGTTCCTCTTGCCCTTGAAGCTGGGGCCGCAACTTGCGGGCGGGACGGTTAGGCCGGAGAGGTATGGGGATGGACTTGGGGGGAAGGTTAGAAGACCGGAGCGATGGGAGGATGTTGAGTGGAAGTTTGAGTGCTAGACAATCACATTAGGGGAGAGGAGAGGGCTGGGGGATAAATGCGATGGTATTATTTTGTGGCTATGCCTTCTCAGACATTGGAGATCCTCATTTTTCTTTCACACTTTTCTCGAAATGCAACAAATTCCACAAACCTCACTCCTTGTGTTTTTATCCCATCAACTAGAGGTCTCTTCCATTACTTACGAGCTCTCTTAGCAGATTGTCCCTCTGTCTCCGTCTTCTCCTGCGCCGTCTCAGCAACAGGTTCTTCAACCTCATACAGCAGAGCAGGCTGGTAGAGAACGCGGGCCCGCGGACCGTGAAGCTAAATATCCTGCGGCCATTCGCGCTGCTCCGAGAGGATAGTTATGGTGCGGCGGTGATCGCAGTCGAATTCTGTGTCGAGCTGCGCAGGGATGGAAAAGGTCTCGACGTGGTAGCGCGTGGGATCAGCGGCTGATGCAGATGTTGGTGGTGCAGCCGTTGGTGATGCTTGTACTGTATCGAATGCCCGCGAGGCTTGTGTAACACAAGGGCTTTTGAATGGATTTGCATTTGGGCTTGGTCTGGGCTTGAGGGGACCATTCGAGGATCGTAATTACCGCACCATGAACAGTCAGAATGTTTCTCATTTTCTTGTGCGAAATTGGTTTACAATGTTGGTTCAAATTGACCAGGTCGTTCTTGGTGGTGGAATTTGGTGATGGTGTTGAAGGCTTACTTACACCGAGCTTCACGAATGTCTAAGCGTGAGTTTAAACGACTAGATAAAGCCGCGACCGTACTATCCCCGTAAATTCCTGCTAACGGCTCTTGCTTTCAGCTAATTAAGGATCAAAGGATGCATGGGAAGTGATCGCTGGGCTCCATTGGAGGCGAGAGGAGAGGGGAAGTGCATTGCATTTGCAAGCGCCCGTATGTTTCCGCTGAGACCTAACAGGCCGGGAAGCTGAAGCGACTGAGACAGACATCAGAAATAGCTGCAAAGGACTCAAAACGGCAGCCACACCACAAGGCGGCTCGGGCCCGAAGATTATCGGAAAGGTGAAGATGCGATCAGATTTTGGTTCGGCATGGTTTATTGTCCTGGTAGCTGGATTGACTAGCTTCATGTGAGGATTTTCCTAGCATTCGGAGTTTTTATCCTAGCGTACTACGTAGTGCTGTAAGTAGGTACAGTGCATCTGTATGTGACGATGGGGGAGACAAGATTGGGTAGGCTGGCGGGGGAATGCACGGATACGAACACTGCATTTGTGGCTTGGACTTGTCTGTCGTGGGAGCCAATTGGAGTTGCGCAGAATGATTGAGGCAATCTTACACGCATGTGCTTCATGCAATCAATCGCACAAATCTGGAAAAGAAAAAAAGTCAAAATTAATTGCAACTGAAACTCAACAGTCCTAACCTAAGGTAGCTTAATCCATCTGCCGTTGCACAATAAACGTCATGAGTAACTTTAGCTGTCAGACCGTTATCAGCACATCGAGTTAAGCTAAGTATAAAATAGCTAAAATGAGAAAGTTGTACGGTCATCAGATTGTATAGTAAAGTTCTTCACCTAATGAAATAATTCTAGCTAATTAATTATATAGTAGTATCAGAAAAGCCTATCTTTCATTCATCCTGCCCAAGATATAAATTATCTCTACTAGCCATTTACTTTCAATTCAAGAGTAAAGCCAAGAGCATTCGGATGATCACGTCGTTCAAGTGTGAAGATGGATTGGTACCAAGATAAACTGGCAGGGTAGCAAAAATAAGCTGCGTTATGATGAAAAACCCTGTTTCCATGTTTTGAGGTTACGCGTTGTAACCTCACTCGTCGAAGCCGGGAGAATCATATACGGCGGATTTCTTGCAATCTTACCACGTAGTCTATTTTCGGACATTTAGTAACCAATTTCAATGTTGAATCCCTTACGCTAGACCCACACTGCGCTACAATATAAAAGCCATCTCCCGAGGGCTATATTTTCTCATCCTTTTACTACCTGCTATACGCTCTTCATCCACGGATTTCTCATCCCGACACATTATGGG